>JAQQSZ010016370.1:0-11050 GCA_028646595.1 Phalanger gymnotis
ACACACACACACACACACACACACACAGAAGGAGGGAGGAAAGAAATTAGCTGTGTGATCCTGGGCAAATCACTTAAGTTACTGGTGGTCTAGGAAACTTTAAAAGTCTAAGTTGCAGATAAGGTAACCCCCTGCAGTGTTAGAAGTGTCTCCACAGGAGTTTGCTGTAACTGAAATCATAGTTCCAGCTGCATTCCCTGTACTATCAATTTACATAACATTCTTTAGAAAGGCAGAGTAGGCAGGAAGAGAGAAAATATCAGTGAAAGTTTTCAAAAAGAGCCATGCTAAGTCAAATCAGGTTCTGTACTGGAAATGTGTCATATGTCTTGGCCGAATTTGCCTCTGTAAATGAGAAATTTTACTCATCTGTATGTCCTGGGGCCAAATTTCCTTCAAACATATCAGGTAGCAGACATTCTCAGAAACTGGCTAGAAATGCATATCACTTGCTGCGATTTCTTTCTCTCTCTTGGATATTTTGCTCTGTCTTGAACTACTTCCTCTAGCATTTTGATTCATCCTTAATACTTCTGACAGATAGATTGAACTAAGTCAAAGACAGATAACAATCACCAACACAACCTGTTGCAACATTTACTGATGTGCTGTTTTCCCACTTACTGGTGCAGCAGTAAGGCATATTGTTGTTCTATTTGTCACTTGCGTTTATTTTAGTCATTTGATTTTAGTCTTCACACAAATGTAATATTTAAAATACTTTATAATATAATATTTTAAGCCAGCTTACGGATTTTATTTTATTGGTTCTGGCCCTGTTTTTATATATCTAGAACAATGGATATTCAGTCTACCATTGCAGATTGGCAGTGAGTCTCTAAGTAGTTATAATTGCCTTAAAGAGTGCCTGGGGCCCTGAGAGGTGAAGGCATTTGGTCAGAGTGGAAGAGTAGGTATGTGTCAGAGTTTCCTGACTCCCAAGTGAACTCTATCCAATGTGACATGATGGTCAGCAACTTCAATAGTCATATATATGTATATGATATATGTATATAGCATATAGAATGTAGCATATACTATATGTAATGATTTATAACCCATTGAAAGGCATATTGAATAATAAAAGTATGATATTCTTTGTTTTGTTTTATTTTTATTAATTTTTAGTTCAAAATGTTCAGTTACAAAGGTTTTTGGGTTCCAAATTTATTCTCCCTCCCTCTCCTCCGAGCTCACTTCCAAGATAGCATGTAATTCAATGTAGATTCTAAATTTACCTTCACATTGAACTTATTTTCATAATATTCCAGTTGTAAGGAAGAATTATAACCAAAGGAATGAATCATGAGGGAGGAGAAACAGAACCAAAAAAGAAGGAAAAAAAGAGAGCAAATACTTTGCCTCAATCTACAGTCAGAATCCATAATTCTTTCTCTGGATGCACATAGCTTTTTCCATCATGAATCTTTTGGAACTGTCTTTGAAACTTGTATTGATTAGAGGAGTGAAGTCTATCACAGTTACTTCTTACAGATACTGAGTTTCTGCAGTCGTGTATAATGATCTCCTGGTTCTGCTCCCCTCACTCTGCATCAGTTCATATAGGTATTTCTAGGTTGTAAGGAAGTCCATCTGTTTTTCGTTTCTTATTGCACAATAGTATTCCATTACATTCATATACCACAACTGGTTTAGAAATTCCCCAATTGAAGCAAATTCCCTTGATTTCCAATTCTTTGCCAACACAAAGAAAGCTGCAATAAATATTTTTGTATGTACAGGTCCATTTCCTGCTTCTCTGATGTCTTCAGGCTACAGCCTTAGAAGGGGTATTGCTGGGTCAAAGGGTATGCATATTTTTATAACCCTTTGGGTATAGTGCCAAATTGCTCTCCAGAATGGCTGGATCAGTTCACAACTCCACCAACAATGTAAGAGTTTTCCAATTTTCCCACATCTCTGCATCATTTATCATTCACCTGTTTTGACATGTTAGCCAATCTGACAGGAGAGATGTGGCACCTAAGAGTTGTTTTGATTTGCATTTCTCTAATCAATAGTGATCTAGAGCATTTTTTGCATATGACTATAGATATCTTTAATTTCTTCCTCTGAAAACTATCTGTTCATAATCCTTTGACCATTTCTTAATTGGGGAATGGCTTGTATTCTTATAAATTTGATTTAGTTCCCCGTATATTTTAGATAAGAGGCCTGTATCAGAGACACTAGTTTTAAAGATTTTCTGCTTCTCTCCTAATCTTTGTTGCATTGGCTTTGTTTTGCAAATGCTTTGTTGCATTTTGACTTTATTTTGACATATGGTATTAGGTATTGGTCTATGCCCAGTTTCTGTCATAGTATTTTCTAATTTTCCCAGCAGTTTTTTGAAAGAGTGAATTCTTAACCCAGAAGCTAGATTCTTTGGGTTTATCAAAGAGTAGATTGCTATAGTCATTGACTACCGATTGTCGTGTACCTAACCTATTCCACTGATCTACGACTCTATTTATTAGCCAGTACTAAGTAGTTTTGATGACTGCTGCTTTATAATACAGTTTAATATATGGTATGGTGAAGCATTTCCTAGAATATCCTTTCATTAATTCCCTTGATATTCTGGAAATTTTCTTTTTCCAGATAAATTTCCAGATATTATTTACATCTGTAAAATAATTTTTGGTAGTTTGATTGGTATGGCCCTGAATAAGTAAATCAATTTAGGTAAAATTGTCATTTTTATTAGATTTACTCAGCCTAACCATGAGCAACTGATTTTTTTTTCTTTTATTTAATTGTGACTTTATTTCTGTGAAAAGTGTTTTGTAATTGTATTCATATAGGCCCTGGGTTTTTCTTGGCAGGTAGACTTCCAACTATTTTATACTGTCTACAGTAACTTTAAATGGAATTTCTCTTTCTTTCTCTTGGTGTTGGTCTTTCTTATTAATATTTGGGATTGCAGAGTATGTCTGTGAGTTTCTTTCATATCCTACAACTTTGCTAAAATTATTTACTATTTCAAGTCCTTTTTAAATTCATTTTCTAGGATTCTTTAAGTAAATTATCATATCATCTGCAAAGAGTGATTACTTAGTTTCTTCTTTGCCTATTCTAATTCCTTCAGTTTCTTTTTCTTCTGTTATTGCTAAAGCTAACATTTCCAGTACTAAATTGAAGGGGTAATAATGGATATCCTTGTTTCACCCGCGATCCTATTGAGAATGCATCTAGCTTATCCCCTTGCTGATGGTTTTAATAGGTGCTATTTATAATTTTAAGGAAGACTCCATTTATTTCTATGCTTTCTAGTGTTTTAATAGGAATGGGTATTGTATTTTGTCAAAAACTTTTTAAATCTTTTGAGATAATCATATGATTTCTGCTAGTTTTTTTGTTGATATGATTGATTATACTGATACTTTTCCTAATATTGAAGCAGCCTTCCATTCCTGGAATAATTCCTACCTGGTCGTAGTGTATTATTCTCATGATAAGTTGCTGCAATCTCTTTGCTAATATTTATTTAAAATTTTTGCATCAGTATTCATTAGAGAAATTGATCTATAACTTTCTTTCTCTGTTTTGACTCTTCCTGATTTAGGTATCAGTACAATATTTGTGTCATTAAAAGAATTTGCTATGACTCCTTTGCTTATTTTCCTGCTATAAAGTATGGTAATTAATTGTCCTTTAACTGTTTCGTAGAATTCACATGTAAAACCATCTGGCCCTGGAGATATTTTCCTAGGGAGTTCATTGATGGCTTGTTCAATTTCTTTTTCTGAGATGGGGTTATTTAGGTATTTTGCTTCCACTTCTGTTAACCTGGGCAATATATATTTTTGTAAATATTCAGTTTGCATTTGTAATGCTCTCAGTCTCTGGTTGGGTCATGAATTCTTCCCTTTCCCATAAATCTGGCAGGTAAATTATTCCTTGCTCTCCCAAATTGCTTATAGTATCATCCTTTATTGCTAAATTCTGAACTATTTTTGACTTTATTTTGGTATATACTGTAAGATACTGCTCTGTGCCCAGTTTCTGCCATACTGTTGTCCAGTTCTCCCAGGATTTTTGTGAAATAGTAAATTCTTAGCCCAGAAGCTGGATTAATTGAGTTTATCAAAGAGTAGTTTGCTATAGTTATTGACTATTGTGTCTTGTGTACCTAACCTATTTGAAATGATGTATAACTTTAGCAAAGTTGAGGGATATAAAATAAACTGACATAAATCCCTGGCATTCCTATACATTTAAATATAATAAAATATTTGGCTGTCTCCCTGCCAAGACAACCAAGGGCCTATATGAAGACAATTACAAATCATTTTTCATACAAATTAAGTCAGTTCTAAATAAATGGGAAAACATCAGTTGCTCCTGGTTAGGCTGAGCTAATATAATAAAAATGACACTTTTACCTAAACTAATTTACTTATTGTATTTTGAGTATTTCCAATTTGGTGTTTAATTGGGATTTTCAATTTGTTCTTTTTATAGCTTTTTTCAGTTGCAGACCCAATTCATTGATCTCCTTTTTCTCTATTTTATTCATGTAAGTATTTAGAGATACAAAACTTCTCCTAAGAAGTGCTTTTGCTGCATCCCATAAGTTTTGGTATGTTATCACATTATTATGATTCCCTTGATTGAAGTTATTAATTGTTTCTATGATTTGTTCTTTGACCTACTAATTTTTTAGTGTTCTATTATTTATTTCCAATTAATTTTTGGTTTATCTTTAAATGGTCCTTTATTACAAATAATTTTTGAACCATGATCAGAAAAAGGATGCATTGACTATTTCCACCATTCTGCACTGGATTGTGAAGTTTTATGCCCTAGTACACGGTCAGTTTTTTAGTATGTGACATGCAATGCTGAGAAAAATGTTTATTCTTTTTTACCCCCATTGAGCTTTCTCCAGAAGTCCATCATATCTGCCTTTTCTAAAATTTTATTCACCTCCTTAACTTCTTTCTTGTTTATTTTGAGGTTAAATTTATCAAGTTCAGAGAGGGGGAAGTTGAGGTCTCCCCGCTATTATAGTTTTGATGTCTATTTCTTCCTGTAACTCCCATAACTTCTCTTCTAAGAATTTGGATGTCATAGCACTTAGTGCATATATGTTAAGTAATGATATTGCTTCATTGTCTATGGCTCCTTTTAGCAGCATATAGCTTATTTCCTTATCTCTTTTAACTAGATATATCTTTGCTTTTGCTTTGTTGGAGATCAGCATTGTTACCCCTGCTTTTTTTTTTTACTTTCGCTGAAGAACAATATTTTCTGCTCCATTCTTTTACCTTTATCCTGTGTGTTTCCACCTCTTTCAAATGTGTTTCTTGTAAACATCATATTGTAGGATTATTATTTTTAATGCCTTCTGCTATTTGCTTCTGTTTTATGGGGAAATTCATCCCATTTGCTTTCAGAGTTATGATTACTATCAGTGTCATTTCTCCATCCTATTTCCCCACCCCTGTTTATGCTTTTATTTTCTCCCTTCTCCCTTACGCTCCTCAAAAGAGTTTTGCTTTGACCACTGCCTTCCTCAGATTACACTGCCTAATGATTCTCCTTCCATATCTTACCCTTTTCCTCTTGCTACTCCTTCCCTCCCTTCTGACCACCCCCCTTTTCTTTACTCTTTCCCCTCCTACTGCCTGTAGGACAAGTTTGACTTCTTTACTTATCAGAGTATGTTATTCCCTCCTCGAACCAAATCTGATGACAGAAAATCTCAAATACTGCTCCTCTCCCTCCCTTCTTTCCCTATAATATAGTATCTTTTTGTCCCTCTTCATTTAATTTAATTTACCCTTTTCTACCACCTCCATACCTGTTCTCCCAGAATGATCCCTTGAAACCTTTTAATTATGTTTTTTGTCATTATATCAGTTATTTTATACTGACAACTTCAGTTTATGTACATCCCTTTCAATTGTCCTAAAAACCATACTATTCTGAAGATTGACATATATATAACATATATTAAACAATATAATCCTGTATTAGGATTTAAATAATTTGCCCTTATTGATTAACATGGTCACCCCCCCATTTACCTTTTTATGTCTCTCTTGAGTTTTATATTTGAAGATCAAATTTTCCATTGAGCTCTGACCTTTTCATTAGGAAGGTCTGGAATTCCCTTATTTCATTGAAGGTCCATCTCCTTGCTTGAAAAATTATACTCAATTTTTCTGGGTCATTGATCCTTGGTTGTAGTCCAAGCTTCTTTGCCTTTGGGAATATCACGTTCTAAATCCTCCTGCCTTTTAATGTAGAAGCTGCAAGATCCTGTGGGATCCTGACTGTAATTCTGTGATATTTGAATGCTTTCTTTCTGGCTCTTTGCAGTATTTTCTCCTTGAGTTGACAATTCTGAAGTTTGGCTATAATATTCCTTGGAATTTTCAATTTGGGATCTCTTTCAGGTGGTGATCAATGGATTCTTTTGATTACTATTTTACCATCTGGTTCTAGGATAACTGCCTAGGGGCAGTTATCTTTAGTCATTTCTTGGAAGATACTATTCAGGCTCTTTTTTTCATCATGGATTTCCAGTAGACCAACAATTTTTTTAGATAGTCTCTCCTGGATCTATTTTCAGGTCAATTGCTTTTCCAATCAGATGTTTCAGATTTTCTTCTACTTTTCCATTCTTTAGATTTTGTTTGACTGATTCATGATGCCTCATAGTGCTATTAGCTACTACTTGCCCAATTCTAACTTTTAACAAATTGTTTTCTTCATTTAGCTTCTGATTCTCCCTTTCCATTTGGTTAATTTTTCTTTTCAGGGCATCACTCTCTCAAATTAGACTGTGAACCTCCTTAACCATTTCAGCAATTTTACTTTTTAACGATTTGATCTCATTAGTGAATTTTTTTTCACTTTTTCTTTTACCTCTCTAATTTGGCTTTTCCTCCTTGAGATCTTCCAGAAATGCTTTTTGGACTCGAGACCAGTTCACATTTGCTTTTGAGGTGTCAGATGTGGATATAGTGTCAATGTTGTCCTCTTCTGAGTTGGTGTTTTGATCTTCTCTGTCTCCATAAGAAGAATCAATAGCCCTTGGTTTTCTGGACTGCTTCTTCATGTTTTTCCTGATTTGAAAATGGATCTCTGCTTCTGCAGCTCAGGAGGCTCTGTCCCAAGATTCTTGTTCTGGGAACTGTGAGCCTAGTTACTAGATATGTGTGCTGTGGCCTCTGGTTTCATTAGGTTTGGGGGATGGGTGGTCTGGCTGCTGGAAGTCTCCTCTTCCCCTAGCTCTATGCTACAGCATGGGTAGTCTCAGCAGCTTTCTGTGCTGGTGTGTGCCACTTCCCTGGCTGTGCAAAGGCACCTCTGGGTTCCTGGTGTTAACGTTTGCTGGCTCCACCCCCTTGGAGCTCAGGAACCCCCGTTGTTCGCCACTGAAGCCACACTTCTGGCTCTTCTATTTCAAGTTTCTCTGAATGGAGTATTATCTGGGTTAGGAAGGGAGGGACGAGAACCATTTTACCTGGTCATCATGGCTCCCGGAATTTCAAGAAGGTGACTTTCAAACCTTTAGATGGTGGGCTGCAAGCCTCAGGAATAGTTGCTCTCTTGGCTGCAGGAACTGCACTGCTGCCTCCCTTAGGTCCAACAGACTCCTCTCCTGGGCTGAAAGGCTTGGGGTTGGCCACCAGTTTTACCTGCCCAGCATTATCCTAGCCTGGATCACTGGCTGAGTTCCACAGCTGCTCCATCTTTGCTGTGGTCTCATGCAGTTCCATGCACCAGGCACTCTCTTAGCCTTTAGATCCATCCTGGCTTGGAAATTTGCCACACTCAGTCTAGTAGTGGCTTCTAACTCTCTCAAATTTGCTCAGATTCACTTTTTGGAGGTATCTGAGAGAATTTGTGGGAGAGCTCCATTAAGATGCTATTTTCATGGTGTCATCTTGGCTCCACCCACCAATATGATATTTTTTAAAGAGAAATTGATTAACAAGTAATTTAAAATGAAAAATATTGTTACATACATTGTCATAAGATGTGGCTATATAAAGGGTTGGCAGGGGAGATATCAGATTCTCTTCCATTCTATTCTGGTATATTTTACAGATCCTCACTCTGTATCCCCACCAACAACTTGATGTCTATTATACTTATGTTAAAAATCTACTTCTTTGTTTTATTTTTGTGTTATAGTTGACACATAGTCATTTACATTGAGGCTTACATTCAGCTTAGGTTTTCTGAAAGGGGACATCTCTTTTCTTTAAAAAAAAGAAGTATAAAGATGGCTTAAAGTAAAGGACATTTATCACCAAAAAGCAAAATTATTTTTCTCTTGATATCCTTCTAAGGCTGCAGACTATTTCAATATACTATCCAAATACCAACCTTAGGCTAGTATTAGAAACTCTCCTCCTTATCACTCCCCACTGTTTGGAATTGTTTTACTTTAGTGACCTTTAGCTACACTATGTAGTAGCCAAACTGGATGCCCACCTATTTTTTCATCTCTTCTTGAACTTGTTTACCTTTGTGAATTCCCCTAACATGTACCTTCCTTTTCCCTACCTGGTGAAGGTCTTCTGAAGCCCTCCATAACTTCCTAGCTCAAAGGAACATCTCCCTGGTCATATTTTCCTAAAATACTTTCTCAAATTCCTACTTGCCTTCCATCTTGCTGTGTGTTGTATTATACTTATTTGTTCAATTTGACCTTCCTTTTAAGTGGTTTTCAATTTCCTTGACGGCAGAAACTGGTGTTTTGCTAAGATATATTTGCAATACCAGCACTTAGCTTAGTGCCTTGCAAATCGTTGGTGTGTAATGGGCATTTGAAGAAAGATTTCATACAAGCAAATATTCAACATGAATATAGTGCTTCAAGTATCTTTGATTTCTTAATCTCAGTACTTCATCTCCTAGACTCTTAAATCCCGTGGATCTTCATGAGTTAGTGTAGCTGAAAAAAATCATGACCTGGTTTGTGTTCCAACCTGTGCAGATCAGCTTCTCTGAAGGTAATTAGACTTGACTATCAAGACCTGATCTATGAATGGGAATGTACTAAAACCCTTTCCACTTTGGTTAAAGTGACTGGCAAGATCTTGAGAAAGCAGGACCATCTCTACACCACAACGAGAAGTTATCTTAGGAGGATGCACAGCAAGCACATAAATGATATTATACATTTTAAAAGCTTTCAAAAAAGATTATCACTGAATGCAAAGAGAAATGATTTTTTTAAGTTTGGCTTTTTAACTGAAAGTAGATTTGCCAAGATATTTCCCACAGCTTTCACCTCCTTCCTGAAGACTGAACCAGTAATCAGTAAGCAGTAAGTTACCAGCTCCAGGTCCCACATACACTAGTCATGTGACCTCATGAATAGTTTTTAATCTGGGAATAACAAATTATTTATGTATAAAATAGGGTGGAAAATACCTGTGTTGCCTTCCTCATAAAGATGTTACATGGCTGAATATATGTTATATAATATGTATTAGCATTTTGGAAGTAGGAAGAAAAAGTTTTCTAGAAAGCAGTATTACAGATCGTCCACAACAGGAAGAAAATTACGGCAAATCCAGAGGTTATCTTTCATTCCATTTCAATCCCCAAACCAGTTATTAATTAGGGCACTTAATAAAAATGTGTTTGCTTTCTACAGGTATGTTTTAGTGTAACAAGTCTTATTTTTCACAACAAGGAGCCAAGCTTAAGAAATACACATTTTATGTGCTTACAAATCAAAATAGAAGGCTTTGTTTAAACAAACAAATCAAAAGCTACTAAATTTTTCTTTTGTTTTCATGAATCAGCTATGCCTTATGTATAATACAAAACTCTCTTTGGAATGCTTACTTAGGTATATGAATAGCATCAGATCAATATTTCTATAGTAATACCAGGAACAATTTGCATATCATCGAAAAACATAGACTGATTTTCATTATATGTATTTTCTATGAAAGGTTATAGTACTGTAATAGCAAGGCAAGAAAATAACATGGTAAAGTTAATTGAGTGATAGATTTGAATGCAGAGGAACTTAGTTCAAATCCCAGCCATGGCACTTAATTCCTTGAGGGTATCATTTATCTTCTATTGCATTCCAATGTCCTTATCTCCAAAACAAGGGGATTGATCTAAATGATATGTAACAATGTCCATGACCACTTTAAATTTATATATGTTTGAAATTACTGGAAAAAAAAGCATGGCATGGATTTAAGAAATATGGGTCCAAACTCTGATTCTGGCCATTATTAACTATATGACCTTGGAAAACTCACTGAACTTCAGTTTGTTCATCTATACAATGGAGATAATAACACTTTCTTACCTACCTTACCTGGTTGTTGTGATGAAAGTACTTCCTAAAAGTTAAGGTTATATTTAAATGTGAGAATGTTGCTATTATATCTTATTGCCTTGGAATACCTGAAATGAAGCAAAGATTTTTCAGATGCAGTGTAAAAGAACAAACAAACAAAAACATCTTCATAGAAATGGGTAAGCAACACAATGTGTGTGTTTATAAAGGGAAATATTATTTATCTAGATTCACTTCTTTTGAAGTTAATTGACTGTGTGTTCCTTGAGAGCAGGGACTCATATTTTGGACTTTTCATCCTCAGGGACTGATTAGTTGGTGCTTGGGAGACCATACTCAAGAAGTATTTAATTTGCCCAAACAGATGCTGCTTATGAGAGTTACATAGTATAAAAGTAGACTTTATCTCCACAGAAGAATTGAAAGGCAGCAGAACATTAAAATATAAGTACATGGTAAATCAGTATGATAATACAGTGGATTGTTCAGCATAAAAATTTGCAGTCAGAAAGACTAGAGTTCAAATACTACTGCATTGTGTGACTTTAGGGAAGTTACTTTAAATATTCTCAACCTTATTTTTCTCTTTTGTAAAATGAATATGATAACATATATATATATGTACATACACACACACACACACACACATATAGCACTTTGAAAATGTTAGAACACCATGTGAAAACTAAATGACCTCAAAGTTTCCTTCCAGGTCTAAATTTATGATCCTATAACTTGTAATTCTCTTCTATTGGGTAC
>JAQQSZ010016371.1:0-11049 GCA_028646595.1 Phalanger gymnotis
TTTCTCCCCATTTCCTCCCCCCCCACTCCAAGATGGCGTACACTCTGGTTGCCCTGTTCCCCAGTCTGCCCTCCCCTCCGCCACCCCATTCCCCTCCCATCCCCCTTTCCCTTCCTTTCTTGTAGGGCAAGATAAATCTCTATGCTGAAAACCAAACATGTCAAAAATAAATTAAAAAAAAATAAAAAAAAGAAGCTCCTTAAGAGACAGCCCCCCAAAAAGGCAGGCTCCCCCCCCACCAAGAGAGACAGGCACTTAATAGAGAAGGCTTCTTAAGGGATTTGCCCACTTTCCAGGAGAAGCTAGGAATTCTTACAGAGGAAAACCTGAGATGGGTCCCTGCCCACAGTATGATGAAGTAATTAGACACAGAAAGGTGTACAGGAAGGTGAGGTAACCAGGGACATATAGGCAAGGGGTCAGGGTTAGTTCAGAGTTTTAAGCATATCTAGGCAAATTATTATTCCATTGTTCAGGCCCTTGGCCTGAGGCAGAGGAGCCCCAATTAGTTTCCATATTTTGTTGACCAGCCTATTTGAATCTCATTATCTCCTAAAGTGCCTTTAAGTGGCACTTGAGATAATGGGCTTCTCATTGACAAGTCTATTTGAATTTCAAAAACTCCCCTCTCAAGAAGCAGGCACACAAATTCATTTGGGAAAAAAGGTGAGGCGCATTCATTCTTCATCAATAGGACTCTATTTTTTAATTCAATTACACCTAATTTGAGATTGATTAAAAGAACTGTCATGTTTCTTGCATTTGACTTGCTTACTGAATTATATAATCAATCCATACCATGTGTTTTCTCTATATGTTCTATAATATTTAGAAATATGTCACTTATGTGACAAGGAGTCACTTATTTCATTTTTAAATATTGTTTTTACGTTGGCACACCAAAAGGGGTCTTGTGCCTAAGAATTGTATAATAGGATAAATGGCAATTGCATCATAGTTATACTCTGACTGCTCTCTCCCAATACTTTTAATGTTTCATAACACTTAAAAATGTATTGCCTTGTATTATTCAGTATTTCATGAAATTCCTGTGAGTTAGGTAAAAGATATATTATTATTCTTATTTTATATTTTGCATATAATTACATTTTCCATTTACATAATATTATCCCCCATTTTACATTTCATATATAAGCAAAGTTAATACTGGAAACTGGGCTATCTGATTCCTCACAAGTGAATGGACTAAGGTAGAACTGATCTATACCATCAGTACTATATTTAAAGCTCTTAATATTTGTGTGTTGAATGAATTAATGAGTGAATAATCATTCTGATAGCTAACATTTTAATCCATATCATATTACCTGAGAAGCAAATACCAAGAGGCTGCATGGCTTAATTTAAATTCACAGGTCATACCAAATACATAAGCATTTCAATGGATCTGTCTTCTTGACTGCTTTTTTGGGGGTGAAGGGGCAGGGATAATTATTTCATTCATATTATTTTCCATTCTTTTGGAATTTTCCTCCTTCTCCAATGTCTTTTAATAGCATTTTTCAATGTCTAAATGATTGCGTTACTCTTCCCAACTTTTTTCTTTTTAGATTCTTGAAATGACAGAGTTTGGGTTCTAAATCAAGTATTTTCAGTCGAAGTCCGGTGGGTTTTTTTTTTTCTTCATTAAACTCCACTATTTTTCTCACCAGCTTCTATATAAACCACTCTAGTGTTGATGTTAGAGTTGGGAGAGCGAGATTCAGATATGAAAGAATTCACTTAGATGATTTTCTCTTAGTAATTCATTGCAAGTTTTATTTATCATATGAGCAGCATGGGCCTCTTTAGCAAGAAAGCTAAGTAAGACTCTGATATTTGGGGAAGTTATGCTTATATAGAGATGTTCAGGATGATGATGTAATTTTAGAGTTTCTTTGGAGGTTGAAAATTAGAGACAGGATAAGGACAAACATGATGAGGAAGATGATTGCTCCCAAGATAAGGAAAAAATTGTCCTGGCATGGGATGAGGAAAATGGATGACAGAATAGCAGAACAGAGGATAAGGGAGACAAAAGCAATTCTGTTGGTGGAAATTACATGATATTTTGAGAGAATGAGAAAAGGGCTTTAGGATGCCCTCAAGATTTCAAGTTACCAGATGGGCTACAGAATGAGTCTCAAACTCCCTCAGGGGGCCTGGGAAAGTAACCCTTAATTTTCCTTTTAACCCTTAGGGCACCATTTGTATCTACATCACTAGGATTCAGAGAATGCACAAAATATGGCAGTCTTACAAATAAAAGAGAGTGTGTTATGGAGGATAGAGAGCTATCCTCAGAGTTATCATCTTCATTATTTTTATTATTAT
Source organism: Phalanger gymnotis (assembly GCA_028646595.1). Lineage (NCBI taxonomy): Eukaryota > Metazoa > Chordata > Mammalia > Diprotodontia > Phalangeridae > Phalanger > Phalanger gymnotis. The sequence goes on from JAQQSZ010016371.1 coordinate 2,335, forward strand.
TTATTATTATTATTATTATTGTATTACAAATAAGGAAGCTAGGGCACAGAGAGATACACTTATCCAGAATCATACTTTCGAACTTAAGACTTTCCAACTCCAAGTCCTATTTTCTATCCTCTATACCATCTAGCTTCCTGGACAGACCAAGATTCAAAGCCTATCTCAGAAACTTCCTGCACATGACCCTGAGCAAATCACTCAACTTTCAGTGCCTCCAGACAAATTTCAAAGATAATTAGTTGCAGAGCAGACAGATGAAAATTTGAGTTGGTAGAGGGAACTTTCCCACTGGGACTTGCCTAAAACAAAGCTATATCCAAAAATAATTATAATAACAACATCTCATTTTCACATTGCATTTTAAGGCTTATAAAATAATTTACTTCTCGGATCTTCATAATATCCTTATGAGGTAGGTATTTCTGATATTGTGATTCCCGATCTTACTTACGAGAAAACAAGTCGAGGGAGGATGCCTGTCCTGCTCAGGTTCACAAAGCTACTAAACACTTGAATTGAGATTCGAACCAAGACATTCCTGGTTTTAACTGTGGCCACTAAGCTATACCAACTCAGCACTCAACTAGCTTACAAAACAGATGTATTGTATAAGATTTCTTGAATAACTGCTGGATTTTTTGTCTATGCCAACTGTCATCAAAGTAATGTTGCTTAAGAAGCATGGAAATATAAGCTAAAATCATGTCTGGCAGAGGCATGCTTAAATATATAAACCCTGCTGGGCTCCTTTTCTCATTCCTCTTGACTGAAAACTTTCATCAAGTATGGATTTCAGTGTATGTGTGTATATATATATATATATGTATATATATATATGTGTGTGTGTGTGTATATATATATGTATGCATATATGTATATATGTATGTGTGTATGTATGTATGTATGTATGCATGTTTCTGGAAATCTAAGTGACCTCTGAAATTTCATTCAAGTTATCCTGGTGGAGCATAGGGAGCCCAACACATGCTCTCTATGGGTGCCATTCTTCCATTTTCTCTTGTGAGTTGATTTTCTTCTGCAGGCTGATTCATTCCCTCAGAACTCAACAGAGCAGTTTTCTAAGCCTGACTTATCATGTGCAGAGCCTTGAGAATTGTGTCATTTCTCCAGAGAGAATGATTCAGGATAGTTAACACCAAAAGATCTTAGAGCGAACTAAGAATGACTCAAACCTGGGATGAGTAATAGTGCCAAGACTTCTCAAAGCTGCATTCATTCTCATTTTGTATTAAATTGATAAAGACCTTCAAAATACGCAGTAAGATTCCATCTTCTAATGTAGGAGCATCATGGAACAAATGGATCAGTTCCTTCTAATTACCAAAGTGCTCCCAGTTGTGTCAGGATCTTAAGCTACATTGTTCATCAGCCATTCGCTTATAATATAAGACTTCATACTTGCCATGAGTTTTCAGGGAGTGACTAGCATCTATTGAAAAGTCCAAAGCTGGATGACCGAGATCATAATCTACTCATATACAGTTTAGCCTCTTGCCATTATGCTGGACTATAATGTAGAATATGTTTTCTTGGAAAGGGTTTATAGCTTCTGTAATTTTGGAGGTCAATAATATAACAAAACCTTCCCCTCTTCAACCTGGGTGGAGAAAGTAGTATTTCAAAGACATAAAATAAAATTAATGCTCAAATACCAGCTATTTAAAAGATAGTCTCTATAAATCCATATTTAAATTAGCTTTGCTCCAAGAATTTCTTGTGTATAAAGGCCAAAATATTCCAAAGGAATGACAGCCAAATAACTGCTAGTTCGAATTAGAAGCAGAGAAATGCATGTTTCACATTTCTCTGGCCCTCCATGCCCCTTTGACTCTCTCTCCAATTTCTCCAAGTACAGGATGGACTCTTATCATACTTGAAATAAAAAATATAAAGAAACCAGTAAAATGCAAGGCAATCAGGATTCACATATGTTACACATGACTAAAGTTTATTTGAAAAATTACCACCAAAAAGCCATGGTTCCTTGTTTTTCGTTGATAAATTGACATTCACAAAGATGTAAACATAAAAAATACTTTGATTTGGCTTTTGGTTCTATATTTGTGACAACTCTCCATGAAGACAGAAAGATGGATATGTGTATACATATAAACTTACAGAAGGAGAGAGAGAGAGAGAGACAGGGGAGGGGGGTCAACATGGCCAATAGTGTGGGGCCTGGAGTCAGGAAAACCTGAGTTCAAATTTGACCTCAGACACTTACTATGTGATCTAGAGGAAATCACTTAGCCTCTGCCTCAGTTTTCCTCACTGGTGAAATAGGGATAATAATAGTTCCTACCCCCCCCCGGGTTGTTTTGAGGATTAAATGAGAAAATAATTATAAAGTGTTTAGCACAGTGCAGAGCAAACTCTACATTAATGTTAGGTATTATCATTATTGTATCTCTTGAAGATAAACTCCTTATCAAAAATACTTGATGCAAAGATTGTATTCCAATCAAAAGCTTTCTTATCTTAATTGTACCAATGTTAATAGTGCAAAAGCATTTCATTTTCAATTAATTGAAATTATTTATTTAATCTTTTGAAACTGCCTTTATCCCTTATTTGATAAAAACTCACCTCAATTAAACTTAGGAAAGGTAACTTACTTGTTTCTCTTCTTTTAAAAAAAGTGTGTGATCTTTGTTACTCATATCAGATATATATTTTTCTTTATTGTGGCATATAGTGTAAGGTTCTGTTTGGTTTCTACCTAATTTCCACTGAACTGTTTGCAAATTTACCCAGTAGTTCTTGTCAAAAAGTCAATAAGTTCTTTCTCAAGTAATTTCTGTTCTTAGGTTTATTGAATGCTGATTTATTGAATTTTATTTTGTTCCTCTGACTCCACCTTATCTAATCTATTCCACTGATAAAATTTTCTCTTTTTTAGACAGAACCAAACAGTTTTTGGTGATTACTGCTTTATAAGGTGACTTCTGAAAGTACTATTCTTCTTCCCTTCCTGCTTCTCCCCCTCCCCCCATCTTTGGATTCTAGACATTTGGTTCTTCTAAATAGATTCTAGTTATTTGCTTAGTTTGACAAAGTATTCTCTGGAATAAATGAATGAATTAATAAATGAAGTATTTAGTAAGTGCATACTATGTGCTGAACACTCTGCCAAGTATTGAGGATACAAACAGAGAAGAAAGACAGTATCTTCTCTCAAAGAGATCACCTTCAAAAGGTGTGGGGGTAGAGGAGATAAGACACATATGAAGTTTCAGCTGCAAGTCAGATAGAAAAGTCACGTGGTCTTTAGGGTGAAGCAGAAAAGCAGATGTCAGTGTCTCCTCTTCAATATCATTTCCAATGATAAAATCACGTCAGTTTCTGACATTGAACCATTTGACAGTGACTTTGGCAAGATCCTTCTATAAAATATAGAAAAAGGTACCAGTTATTTGGAAGATAATGGGAAATTCAATCTGTACTAGAAGCTAACTGGATGGTGCAGTGAATAGAAGCTGAGCCTAGAATCAGGAAGACTTGAGATCAAATATAGCCTCAGATGCTTGGTAGCTGTGTTACCCTGGACAAGTCAATTCACTCTGCCTAAGTTTCCTCATCTGTACACTAGATATAATAATAGCACTTTCCTTACAAGACTGTTGTGAGACTTAAATGAGATAATATTTATAAAAACAAAACAAACAAAAAACTCCTAGCACTGTGCCTGTCACATAGAAGTTACTATATAAATGTTGATTACATTTCCTTACTTGTATCTTAGAGTGTTTTAAGGTATGCAATGCCTTCAAGAGAAATAAAGATTCAAGACTAAGACCTTTATTTATTTTAATATATCTTAATAACACCTTTTGTTATTATATCACAGTCATTTCTTCAAGCCCTCCTCCAGGAAACTCTCTGCTATAGCACTCCCTTAACTTCTCAAAAACCTATTCAACAAAAATATCTTATTCACCATCCAAATCTGATGCCATATATAATAGTTGGCTTTGAGGGGGATTCTCCTTTGAGGAAGTAGTTAGGTCTTGTTCTTTTTTTTTCCTCTAGGGCCATAAGTGACATTTCAGTTACTAAGAAGTCAGCTTCATTTAGGGATCCTTTCATTGAGATTATTGTAGACATTGTATAAAATGTTCTTTAGGTTCTGCTTATTTCAATCTGCATTCATTCTTGTAATTTCCCCCACATTTCTTGAAATTCTTCCTTTCCTCATGTTACTGAACAGTAATATTCCATTACGTACAATTATTACATTTTCCCACCTTCCCTTAATCTATAGACACCAGCTTTGCATCTAGTTCTACTCTTTCCTTTTTATGGGTGTTTTGTTCATGTAAAACATTTTCATTTTTTTATGGATTTGAAATTAGTTAGCTTGCATTTGGTGATAGAGAATACTTATTTAGTGAACAAATATCCCCCTAGCCTTGAGACATAGTGTCCTACCTTAGACACTTGGAGTCAGGAGAAAGACTTCTATTCCAATCCCTTTCTGACATGTCTGCATGAACCTCAGCTGGTTGCTTAAGCCAGTCAATAACCATTTTAAGTGCTTACTATGTGTCAGCTGTTGTCCTAAATACTGAGGTTAAAAAGAAAGGTAAAAAGGCAATCAATTCCTGTTCTCAAGGAACTCACGAAGCAATGGGAGAGACCACTTGAAAAAAAAAAAAAAACTATGTACAAACAAGATGCATACAAGATAAATTTGAAACAATCATCAGAGAGAAGGCATTAGCATTAAGAGAGAATGAGAAGAGGTTCTTGGAGAAGGTCAGATTTTGGCTGTGACTTGAAATTAGCCAAGGAAGCCGGGAGGTAAAGATGAAGAAGGAGAATGTTTCAGACACAGGGGACAGTCAATGAAAATGCTCAGAGTTGGGAGATGTTGTCTTGTTTGAATAATATGAAAGGGGCAAGTGTCACTGGATTGAAGAGTAGGGTGGGGACATAAGGTATAAGAGGACTGGAAAAATAAAGGATAATTTATAAAGGGTAATGAATGCCAAACGGTGAAATTTATATTTAACCCTAGAGGGGATAGTGAATTACTGGAGTTTAATCAATAAGAGTCCTTATTTTTCAGAAAAGCTATTTATTCCTGTACTTTCTAATTTAAAAAAATAAAATTAGGGGTTGCATTTTGTCAAAAACTTTCTGCATCCGCTGTTATACTCAATATGTTTTTTGTTGTTTTTTCTATTTATATAGTCAATATAACTTATAGTTTCCTAATATTGAATCAGTCCTGCATTCCTGGTAAAAATACCACCTGGTTATAGTGCATGATTTTTGTGATATATTGTTGCAATCTCCTTGCTAGTATTTTATTTATTTAATTTTTTTTGCATCAAAATTCTTTGGAGAAATTGGCCTATAGTATTCTTTCTCTGTTTTGCTCTCCCTGGTTTATCAAAACTATATTTGTATCAGAGAAGGAATTAGCTAAAACTTCTATTTTACTTGTTTTTTCAAGTAATTTACTTAATACTGGGGCTAATGTTTTTCCTTTAATGTTTAGTAGAATTGACTTGTAAATCTGTGGCCTCAGCCGAGATGGTTTTTTTTTTTTCAGTTTACATCTCCACTGTCTATATGATTTTGCCTCCTGTTGTCTCCTCGTCATTCTCAGTTCAAGACCAGGAAAGTATTGTGAGGGGGCCACTAAGATCAGCTGGGATGGGACGTGGGAGATCTGAGCCTCATCAAATTCCCCAGTGATATAATGGCAGGAAAAAAAGAATCATACTTTGACCTCACAGAGTTATCACAGGGTTGTGGTGAGGAAAAACTTTAGAGCACTACGGAAATGAGAGCTGTTATTGTTGCTGATATCAGTCATCCAAATTCTGATTTTCTTAGGCAAACAGACCAGTCTAAACCAATTCAGACCAGGCTGGTTAATACTGGTTAAAAGTGGTTTGAATGGGTTTAGACTGATTTGAACCTGTTAAGACTGGTGAGGTTTTAGCCATTTGGAAGTGGTTTAAACTGGTATGAAATGGTTTTGGCTGATTTGAACTGGTCTTAACCAAGCTAAACTGTTCTGAACTCACTAAGAACAGTTTAAATTGGTTCAGCCTGGTCAAAAACAGTTGAAACTAGTTCAGATCAATTTATACCAGCCAAAACCAGTTTAGACCAGTATAAACTGGCCAAAACTGGCTTAAACAGGTTAAGATCAGTTTAAATGAGGCAAAACAAGATTAAACCAGTTTAGAAAAACCACTTAAACTGGCCAAAAGTGACTTAAAATGGCTAAAGTCACTTTAAACCCATACAGAACCACCTAAACTTATTCAGTGACTGGAACCAGTTTAAGTTGGCCCAAGACAGTTTAAGGTGGACGAAAGCAGTTCAAACTGGACAAACCAGTTTCAACTAGTTTAAAACAGCCAAAACTAGTTAAAAACCAGAATAAAAACCAGAATTAAAGCCAGTATAAACCAGGGGGAAAAAAGAGTTCAAACCAGATAACACCGGTTTAAACCAGTCAAAACAAGTTCAAATAGAAAAAATTTGTTAAAACCAGTATAAACCAGAAAAAAGTTCAAACCAATTCAAACTGGAAAAAAAAAAGCTGTTAAAATCAGAAAAAAAGTTAAAACCAGTATAAACTGGAAAAATGTCAGTTAAAACCAGTATAAACTGGGGGAGTGGGGGGCAGTTTAAACCTCCAAAACCAGTTCGAAGCAGATAAAACCAGTTCAAACAAGTATAAGCTGGAAAAAAGGTATAAATTAATTAAAACTTGTCAAAACCAGCTAAAAGTAGTTTAAACTGGCCCAAACCAGTTTGAACCACTAAAACCAAATGAAATCTGTTTAAATCAGTTGAAACCATTTAAAATTGGTTCAGAATAGTTCAAATTGGCCAAAATCAATTCAAACTGGCTAAAACTGGTTCAAATCAGCCAAAACTAGTTCAGACCAGCCAAAACCCATTATTTCAAACCAGTTCAGACTGGCTAAAACGAGTTCAAACAAGTTTATACCAGTTTAAACCAGTATGGAGGGTTAATTTTTAGAAAATATTTAATTACATGTTTAAGAGAAATATATATTTAATGTAACAAAATGAGACATATTATATGTATTTATTTATACAATGCATGCCTATTCAAGTCCCATAAACTGTTTCTAACTCTTCCCTTTTGCTGAAGGAGAACTCTCTACCTTATATTCAAAAGAAAATTTCTTGGGAAATCCAAGTAGAATTCAGGGATTATCACTGTTGGTCAGTCATTTTTCAGTCTCATCCAACTCTTAATAACCTTATTTAAGGTTTCTTGGCAAAGATACTGTGGTGCTTTGCTATTTCCTTCTCCAACTCATTTTATAAATGAGGAACTGAGGTAAACAAAGTTAAGTGACTTGCCCAGGGTCACACACTCTAGTAAGTGTCTGAGATCAGATTTGAGCCCAGGAAGATGAGTCTCCTTGGGTTCAAATCTGGCACTCTATCCATTGCACTACGTAGCTTCCCTCAAAGATTACTAAAAGCTATGAAAATATGGAACATGTTTCTTATACCAATGGGTAGAAATAAGTACTAGTCAGCAGAAATGAGTATAGCAAAAAATCTTCAGAAAAATTATAGCTGTCCCAAAATATAATGGACTGACCTAAGAGGGAGCTTGGTTACCATTACTGGTACTCTTCAAGCAGAATCAGATAGACATCCACTTCTCTTTTTTAATCATTATTGATTTTAATTCAGTTTTATTTTTCAAATTAATAAAAATCTATTTTTTTCTCCTTTCTACCACTCATTAAAAGTTAAATAAGGAAAAACCTTTGTGCTAAATACAGACTTTTGGGAAACCCCATATCACATTGTTGAGCAAGTTCTCACATTAGCCATGTCCAAAAATAACTGTCTCAGTCTGTACCATGAGTTCATCATCTGTCAGGTGGTGGATAGCATCTTTCTTCATGGGGCCTCTGCCATCGGTTGATTAGAGTTCTTAAGTCTTTCAAAGTTAGTTGTCATTACAATGTTTTTGTTTTTCTATAAATCTTTCTCCTAGTTCTATTCACTTCATTCAATTCATGTAAATCAAGTGAACATCTTTTTTTGGGGGGGGGGGTAAATTTATATTTATTCATCAACTCAGGTAGCTCAGCCCCAGGGCTGAAGTTCTAATATTATTTTATTTTTTTTTTATTGTTAGATTTTTTAAATTATTTATATATTTACTTTTCAACATTGATTTTCATAAGAGTTTGAATTACAAATTTTCTCCCGATTTCTACCTTCCCCACACCCACTCCAAGATGGTGTATATTCTGGTTGCCCTCTTCCCCAGTCTGCCCTCCCTTCTGTCACCCAACTCCCCTCCCATCCCCTTTTCCCTTCCTTTCTTGTAGGGCAAGATAAATTTCTACACCCCATTGCCTGTGCATCCTATTTTCTAGTTGCGTGCAAAAACCTTTTTTTTGTTTTTGTTTTTGAACATCTTTTTTTTAAAAACTTTGATTTCCAAATTCTCTCCCCTCTTCCTTTCCCACCCACCCTCCCTCCCTAAGAAGTCAAACAATTCAACATGGGCCACATGCGTTTCATTATGTATAACCCTTCCACAATACTCATGTTGTGAAAGACTAACTATATTTTGCTTCTTCCTAACCTATCCCCCTTTATTGAATTTTCTCCCTTGACCCTGTCCCTTTTCGAAAGTGTTTGTTTTTGGTTACCTCCACTCCCATC
>JAQQSZ010016372.1:0-11048 GCA_028646595.1 Phalanger gymnotis
ACTCTAATTTTAAATAGTCATATATTGATAAAAGGTATATTTTCATAGAGATTAGATTAAGAAAGTTTCATAATATAAAGAATTCAACATAATTTTATATAAGTACTACAGAAGAGTTCTATTTATTTTGTGTCTCCTTAATTTAAAAAGTAGAATAATAAAAACATGTGACATAAATCTTTACTGATATTTGTTTATTCAACAAAATATAACATTTTCAAGCCCACAGAATAATAATCCAGAATAATCATATACTGCAGAAAGTGTCAACTATTCTTTTCTCTTTTGCTGAGAATCACATTGCATGCTACAAATAGTAATGGAATGGGAACTATATGCTGAAAAGTGAATGAGCAGTGTGATGTGATTGCCCTCAAACTAAAAAGTCTAGAATAAGGAAGATGAATCATCTTTCATAGCCTGGCTCACTACTGAGAAAAGAATTATAACTATGCCATGGAAGAATGAGCTGAAGGAACTGGAGATATTTAATATGGACACAAAAAGGCTTAAGGGGTACATGATAGAAGTTTTCAAATATTTGTAACATTGTTATGTGAAGGGACATTAGACATCATCTGTTTAGAGTCTGAATTTTAGATCTAGAAAGCTATCATAGAATCAACAGTTAAAAGACACAGAGAGAGCAAGATTTGAGCTAGATATAAGAAAATGCCTCCTAATAATTTGAGGTATCCAAAAGTGGATGGATGTCTAAAAATTCAAAGTATCCAAAAGTTCAACAGGTCTTGAACTAATAAGCTATCAAAGGCGACCTCCAAGTACCCACCAGATGATCATTTATCAAAAATATTGACCAGAGGTCGGAGTAGATGGTATCTTAATTCCTTTCCTAGTCTAGCATTCTATAATTCTATCACATCAGTCTGTTTCACTTAGATTGTTCATGTCTAGTGGAGAAAGAACATTTTTGTTTAGCAAAAGGAAGGTAACAGATATTATATCTTATGCCTTTATAAGTATCAGAAGAATGCTATTTTCTCTGTAAATATCTCCTGAAAATCATGTTCTTCATTCATAGGAAAAGTTAGTTCCTTTAACAAAATTTCATTTTTGTTTTTTATGAAGGGCAAAAGAATGTGGAAAATAAAGATGATCTGTAAAGGGTTGAAAATCAACCCACTGGCATAAAGTCTGCACAGAGAGAAAGCATCTGGTACTAAGGGTTTTCTAAGTATTTCAAGAAGCTTTTTGAGCCTTTAAAATAAAGGTTGACTATTAAAAGCCCAAATAAATGTTTTTCTTTTTCATTTTTTCCTATACTTATCTGATTTCTTGGTTTTCTGAAGTATTTTCTTTCAATTTTTAGTCCTCTTCTCAATCATTACTGAAATGTGTTGAATGTAAGGACATCAAGTTATAAGGCCTTTCAACTAGGACTGGTAGTAGCTTTTGTTTTTCCTTCACTTTTTTTTTTCCTAAGGCAGCTAGGAGATATAATAGATAGAGTTCTAGCCTGGGAATCAGAAAGACCTGAATTCAAACCCTACCTTGGACACTTGGTTAATGCTGTGACTTTAGGCAAGTCACTTAACTTCTCTCAGATTCCTCATCTGTAAACAGCTTCTGGGTGAAATGAGCAGAACCAGGAGATCATTGTACACAGTAATGGAAGTGTTGTATGATGACCAACTGTAAATGACTTAGTTATTTTCAGCAATACAATGATCCAAGACAATTCCTAAGGACTTACGATGAAAAGTGATATCTCCAGAGGAAGAACTGATGGAGTCTGAAGGCTGATCAAAGCATACTTTTTTACATTCTTTATTTTTCCTTGCTGTTGTCTTTTGTTTTTGTTGGGTCTTTTTTCTGGTCTGTGTTTTCTTTTGCAACATGGCTAATATGGAAATAGGCTTTGCATGACTACACATGTATAATCTATATCTGATTGCTTACCATTTCATTGAAGAGGGAGGGAAGGGAAGGATAAAGAGAATTTGGAACTCAAAATTTTAAAAAACAAAAGTTAAAAATTGCTTTTCTATGTAATTTGAAAAAAATATTTAAAATTTTCACATTAAAAAAATAATAGCACATATCTCCCAGAGCTTTGTGAGGATAAAATTAGATAACAGATGGAAAATGTTTTTCCCCTAGATCCAGGGTGTTCACTGATGCATTCCATGAAAGACTGTTCTTATGTCTGGATTGGCTAGTTTCCTTACCGTGCCTTTGATCTGGTTGTTCATAGGATGAAACTGCATGTGAGATAGTGGAAAAATCTCAAGGCATTATGCCAACTTGAGTTTGAAACATATGGCACTTAATAAATGTTTATTGATTTATTGACCTACTATAGACACACACACACACACACACACACACACACACACACACATTTTCCTCTTTCTGTCTCCATATCATCTGCTTCTCTACTCTAATTTTCATCCTCTTCATCTCCTATAGGATTATTCAATATATATATATATATATATCTGAAATACATATATGTATATATATTCTGTCCCTGAAAACTGCATTAAGATGCTATATGTCATCAGAATTTGTTAGATGGATATGGCTTTCAATTCCTGGGATAAAATCTCCAGGATCCATTTGCTATTTACAACAGCAAAATCCTATGGGCAGAAGGTTAATTCTAAAATGTGATATCTATATCCGGCTAATATTTTCTCAAGTTATACCATCATCTCCAGTTAGTGATATAAACTATCAACTATTTGCAAATAATAAAAAACCTAAATAAACCTCCATCATATAGTTTAAAATGTATTCCAAATTTTAATATCAAATTTTTATATGTAGACTATTCATCATCTTTTATCCTGGGAAGAGGAAGCTATCTAGTGTCTACAGCTGGTGTAAGATACCAGTATACTAGGAAATGGTACCCTTAAGTGCTTTAAAATCTCCACATATATTAATTAATTCAGTGGTATATTACACTTTTGCTGATTCTGAGGAATATTTTTGTAGGACATGGGGGAACTTTGAAAACTTTAACATGCAAACCCAGAAGCATTCTAATATACAATGTCAAGGGGTCAATATTGTACATTAGTAAATTCATTCCCATTCTTTCCCCTCCATCCATTCTTTGATCTCATATGTCCTATAATTTCCTAGGCCAATGAATTCCATGATATTTCTTTTATGTTTCTCTCTGTTTTGTCAACAAACTTTTAGAATAAGTAGCACTTCAATTCCTAAGATAGTGTTACTACTTTCATTTACTTTAATTTTACTTTGCTACTTTTTACTGATATCCTATCATCACCTCAAACTCAACACACACAAAATTAAGCTCATCATCTTCCCTGTCTATAACATCACTATTCTCTTAGGCTTATAACCCAATAGAATGTAATCTCCTTCTTGGCAGAAATTTTCCCCTTTTTTGTTTATGTGTCTAATGCCTAGCACAGTGGCCTGTAAAGAGTAGCCATTTAATATTTGTCATTTTTGTTGGCATAATAGTTGCCTTCCCCTTCTCCCCCCTCCCACCATATGCAATCAGTCCCCATCAAGTTCAAAAGATTCATCCTTTGAAGTGTTTCCAGAATCCCTCTCTTCTCATCCCATCTCCTTGGACTACTTCAAGAGCATCCCAAATTCTCTCTCCTTCAAATCTTTTGCTATGGCACAATGCTACCAGATCAATCTTCAAATTCTTATTCGTCTTGTTATTGCTCCGTTAAAAACATTTGATACCATCAATTATTTTCAGGATATAATCCAAATTCCCTAACTTGACATTCAGGTATCATCATACCTTCTTATTCCCTGCTTTGTTCTATCATAGCAGTGGATTCTGTAGCCAGTGGATGTATCATAAGTATGTGTTGAATGAAAAGAGAAAGGCAGCAAAATGAAGCCCTCTTATTTTTCAGCCCCCATGTTTTTGACTCTGTAGGTAGAAATTAGTATGCTTTAAAATTTTCTCATTATCATCAAAAGTAAATATAAGTTAATGAACAGGCATTCCCTCCACTCATCATCATCATCATTATTATCAATTTTCTGTGTTGTTTCAATCCTGTGGCATTTTACATATGAAAAACCTAGCTTTGGAAGCTGAGTACCCTGATCAACAACTATCTTTTATTTCTCAAATCCCCAATTTTATCACTTTCAAGTGTGAGCTGATTTTTTTCCACATTGAATTTCATTCTGTGCCCATGTTCTTATAAGAACAGACTGAAGAAGAGCCACTTGGATTCTGTACCCAGTATATTAAAATTTTAATTGCTGCAGAGGTTGTCCAGGCCACTTCATTGAGAAAATATTTCAAAAACCTTACTCTTACCACATACATTGTTTTAGATCATATAAGGTATAAGGTCATTCAGTTAGTTTCTCTATAGGAGACAGCCTCCACAAAAAAACTGTCTTACAACTTTCATTTCAAAGAGTAAATTCTGGGATGGCCATTTATGAATTCTTCTTGGGTATCCCAATGAAAGGGCAACTAGGTGGTATAGTAGGTAGAGCGCCAGGCCTAGAGTCAGGAAGACCTGATTTCAAATCAGTCTCTGACACTTACCAACTGTGTGACCCTGGGCAAGTTACTTAACCCTATTTGCCTCAGTTTCTTCACCTGTAAAATGAGCTAGAGAAGGAAATGGCAAATCATTCCAACATCTTTGCCAACATCAGACCAAATGGGGCAGGGACAATGATTAGGATGCTCTCAAAGTGGTCCAAGGATGTGGCATGAGAAAGAGAGGGATTCTGGAAACACTTCAAAGGATGAATCTTTTGGACTTGGTGGGTGATGGACTACATAGAGGTAACAAAGGAGAGCAGGAAAAGGGCAATTATTATACCATCAAAAACAACCTATGGACCTGAAATCAACTTCAAGAGTAGTTAACAAGCATTTGTAATGATTTCCTCTTCTCAATCTCTCTAATTTAAGGATGAAAAACACTAACTTTCTAATTCCTTCAAACTTTAGCAGCTCATTTTCCCACCACAGCACTTAGGAACGCTTTATTCTCTCAGAAGGCTCAACCACGAGCAAACTCCTGAGGGAAACAGGCAAACACAGGATAGTGCTGAATTTCTGACATCTTGACAGCAATGGATCCTACTGAGATTTGAAAAAAAAAATGTACCTGTTCCTTATCTAAACAATACTCAGCTCTTTCTGAGAAAATGAATGATGTACTCAAACAGCAATGTCACTAGGCCTTGTTTTCTTAGCTCTTGATAATGCTGATGTGGCCTATTTTATGAGTATGACTAAATGAGTAAGGACTGATTATTAGCCTAATTCATGATGATCTGTTAGGATGATTCCGCAATTGTTTCAGGGTCCAAAACAGCAAACCGTTCATAATGTGATACAATAGAAGCAACTCCAGATTTAGAGGCTGAGGCCTGTTTTTCAAATCCTGACTATGCCACTTATAATCATGTAACTATTATACATGTCAGGTGCCTCAGATCACCTACTCCCTAATCCAGGGCAAATTTTACTCAAAACAAAACTAGGAGAAGCATAGAAATTTATTATCCAGATTATTATATGTGGTAGAATAGCATATTGTAGCTTTTTATCCCAATCAATCAACAATTAAGAGGTATCTAGTCCATAGAGGGTGAGGCAGCTAGGTGGTTCAGGTGGATAGAGCGCTGAGCCTGAAGTCAGGAAGACTCATCTTTCTGAGTTCAAATATGGCCTCAGACTAGTTGTGTGACTCAAGGTAAGTCATTTGACCCTGCTTGCCTCAGTTCCTCATCTGTAAAATGAACTGTAGAAGGAAACAGAAAATCACTATAGTATCTTTGCCAAGAAAACCCCAAATGGGGTCACAAAGAGTCTGATACGACCGAAAAAACTGAACAAGTTGGTAGAGCATTAGATTTGTAATCAGGAAGGACTGAATTCAAATTTTAGCTGTGATACTAATGATGTGAACCTGTGAAAATCACTTAACTCTATCTGGCCCAGCTTTTTCATCTATACAGTGGAGATAATAGCAGCACCTACCACCCACAGTTGTGTCATAGGGAGCTGCTCGGGGAGGCAATTAGGTGGCGTAATGGATAGAGCATTGGGCCTAGAGTCAGGAAGACTTGAATTCAAATCTGGCTTCAAATATTTCTGTCTATGTGTCCTTGGACAAATCACTTAACTTGTTCGCCTGTTTCCTCAACTGTAAAATGGGGATAAACATAGGCCATACCTCCCGGGGTTGTTGTGAGGATAAAACGAGATAATATTTGCAAAGGACTCAGCACAGTACCTGGCACATAGTGTGTGTTTAATAAATGCTTGATTAATCTCTTCTTTTTTGGGTGATAAAATTAAATAATATTTGTAAAGTGCTTCATAAACCTTAAAGTGCTATATAAATGGTAGCTATTATTATTAAGCATTTGTAAAGCACATATTCTGTCAGATACTGTTAAGCGCTGGTGATACAAAGAAAGGTGGTCCTTTCCCTCGAGGAGTTTACAGTCTATATTTCGTTGCTCTGCATGGTTATCTTAATTGTGAACCATATCTTCTTCCCATTTCTATATTCTTTTTTCCAATTTGCTTTTCATTTTCATCTTTGCTAAGTGAGCTGGTGCCCTTAGCATACACAGAAAGTTAATTTAAAAATACCTCACACTTTGGTAGTTGATCATTACATGTCAGTTAAAATAAATATATTCAACTTCATTTGTTTACTTATTCATTCACTTATTTGTTTATTTTAGTGATGCTATTTGTGGTTTTGTATGTTCGGTGCTTACTGACTTCTGTAGAAGAAAGTAAACATGATATAAGCAAAAGACTTTTTCCTGTAAAATATATAAGCTATTAGAATCTTGTTTCTTACTCCCAAAGTATGTTTTTCATCATATCATTCGCTATGCTTCCTCATGCTTACTTTTGCATTGAAATCATTGATTTTTAAAGTATATGTTGATGTCATTAGGATAGTCTTATCTAGCTCTTTACAGAATGTCTTTATCTCCTATTCTTATCGTCTAAAATAGATGTTGGTATATAAGCTCTACAGTGATTTCCTTTTTGCAAATTCTTATTGTGAACACTGTAAAATTAGGTCATCAAGTGTCCTGAAGAATGACGCTTCTTGTTATCTCTTGATGCATGATAAAACCAAAGCTACTAACTCTATCATTTGCCTTTTGGGAGAAGAACTGGTAAGTCATGCTTCTACTTAGCTGCACTCTAATTTTGTCATCTAATTCCATTGATAGTGAAATATGGTATGGAAATATCCATAGTGACATAATTCCATTATTTCAGTATCAATTTACTCAATGATTACTGAGGATGGGAGTGGGAATTACAATTAAAGTACCAACAGTTAACGCTTGTAGATGGAGCAAACATAGAGTAATTTCAAGCACCCTCTGCCCACTTTCCTGCCCCAAATGTGGAAATATAAAGGGTACATGAAGGACATAGAGCTTTTTCTTTGAATTCCTGAGTGCAAATGGCTAAAGCATTTCTCATTAAGTGGCCAGCCTTTTAATGATCTCCAAAAGCAGATACAACCTGTGGTTTCTGAGATCATATTTAAAGCCCTTCTAGAACTGAAGAATCTGCCAATACTTGCATTCCACTAGCAAAGCCTTCAAGGTCTCTGGGTCTGGAAGAGCTTGACAGGTTGAGCCATTGGCATAAGATATTGTGGCGACTATATATTAGCAGTCTTATGTAGGTCCACAAAATTACACCCAGCATATGCCTCTCCTTTTCACTCCTCAGCCCCAGCTTCAACTGTCTCAAGCTTAGAATATGTATTCCCTTTTTAGACAAAGCATTTAATATCACTGGGCCACAGTTACCTGATCTATAAAGTTGGGGATTGGGTGGATTAAGTGACTTCTGAAGTCTCCTTTGGTCAAAGAATGTGATTAGAACAAAGGACAGAATAACTAAGTCCTTGTTATTGTGTCCTGATGAGACATCTAGAATACTATATTAAATTTTAGGTTTTTAGGGGGACATTAAAAAATGACAACAACACTGAATGAAACATTTCCAGAGGGAGCAAAGAGGATGTGGAGGGGCTTTAAAACTGTGCTATATTAGGACTATTGAAATGACCTGGGTAAGAGCACAACTAGTGGAAAATATGTTTGTCTTAAAAAATTTAAAAGGATGAAGGGATGAATTCTCTAAAAGGGATTGCATTTGTTTGGTGTAGCTATAAATAGGGGAAGTAAAACCAATGGGGAAGATGTTAGATAGAGGCAAATTTCAATTCAGTCCAATGAAGAACTTTCTACTAGAGTCACCTAAAATAGGAATGAACTGACATGTTCATCTCCAACTACGGTAAGAATTCAAGAAGAAATCAGAAACTTGGCAGAAATGTTGTAGAACAAATTCCCAAAGGAAGCAAGAATCAATAAATATTTACTAAGTACTTAGTGTATGTAAAGTATCATGGAATTACTAATATAATGGGAGCCATGCCATACTCCCAAATAGCTTTCAGTACAAATGGGAGAAAGAGAAGCATTCAAATTATGCAAGTTACTTAATCTCCTTGTGCCTGAGTTTCCTTATTTGTAAAGTGAGAGATTTATACTCAATGACCACTCAGATCTCTTGTAACCTAATAGCTGTGATCCCATGAGCCTATGGATTATGATACAGAGAATGGGATAAGTAAAAAAGGGGAGGTCTGGGAAAAATGCTCTGAAAAATTTGAAGAAGAAGAGATTTTTTTTAATTGTTTTTTAACCCGGGGGCAAGGGTGGTTGTTTGGGTCAGAGGTATAAGTAGTCAGAAAAGAAGGGAAGTCTTCCTAAAGGAAGCAGGATCTGAAATGGGATTTGAAGGAAGGAAGGTTTTCTGCAAATGGGGGTTTAGGTATATGTTTCAAGCACAAGCAAATAGAAGGAAAAAGGAGAAGGCAGGATGAGAATAGAGAACAGAAACTTGTTCTGTGTAGTTAAAATGTAAACTACACTAAGCATAGTAGCATGAGATCAAGGTGGCAGGCAGCTTGTAGCCAGATTTTGGAAAATCTTGAATGTCATAACCTCGAGTATGTACCTTACGTGGTAGGCAATGGGGAGACATAGAAAGTTTTCAAGTAGAAAAATGTAATGGGCACAAATACCTAGAATAAAAAAATTCTGAGGAACCTAAGTAGCCTTCTAGTTCAATCTGTACATACATAAGAATTCCTTCACAATGTGACCTAGTCATCTAACCTCTGCTAAAAGGCTTCCAGTCAGTAGGAGCCTATTAGTCCCTGGGGCAGTTCATTCTCCTGTGGGACAACAATTTTTTAGTACATTTTTACTTATATCAAGTCCAAACCTTCCTCTCTGCAATTCCTATTGTTGTTAGTTCTTCTGATACCAAGAAGAGCAAGACTAATCCCTCATCCATATAACACATTTTCAAATGTTGAAGTTTTCTCTTTTCCAGGTAAATCAATTCCAGCTGATCCTTCTCTGGGGCGATCTTGAGGCCTTCTGTCATCCTAACTTCCCTCCTCTATATGTTCCTTAACTTTTTAAATGTCCTTCCCATCATTATGCCCAGAACTGAATATAATACTGAAGATGTGCTCTGATCACACTAGAGTATAGCTAGACAGCTCTCTAAATGTCTCCCCGATTAGATTGAGAGCTCCTTGAAGGCAGGGACTGTCTTTTGAATTTCTTTGTATCCCAGTATTGACCGAATGACTGACCTAGATACTATACCAATCTTAATGCAGCATAAGATCACATCAGTACTTCAGGCTGCCACTTCATATTGTTGATTCATTCCAAGTTTTCGATCCACTAAAATGTCCTGGTTTTTTTTTCAGAAAAAATTGCTCTCTAACCATTCCCTGTCCATATCATCTTTATGAAGATTTATTTTAACCCAAGTGCCAGAGTTTACAGTTATTGCTCATGAAATTTCATCTTTTTAGATTGAAAGTTTTAGCTCATAGCAATCTTTTTTGGATGGTCATCTAACAAGCTAGCCATCCTTCTCAGTTTTATCTTTAATTTTAATGAACCTATCATCTATGCCTTCTTTCCAAGTCATGGATAATAATGTTATGGACAATTTCACTGAGCATCCTATACCAAAGCTCCACTGTTCTACCTCCCCAAAGGGTTTATTTTCTGCCCAAAAAACAAACAAGCTAACAAAAATGTCCATTCTCAACCCCTGTTTGCATAATGGTGAGTAAGATAACTTTAATCATGATCTTGATTACAAGAAATATTGTTTCCTTATCATAGCATTCTTAGAAAAAGGAAACTGTTTGAGTTAAATAATCTTCATTCCTTCTGTACTGAAAATTAGAAAATAGAGAGATAATATCCAAAGCATTTTTAGAAGAAACTAACTTTATTCCTTCAACACATATTACTTGAGCTTCTACTGTGGCAAAGGTTCTATATTAAAACTGCACAAGTATAAGGACTTAAAATTTTTATACCCAGAAGACCTCTTTCCAAGTTAGGAAGCTGGATAAGTGGATAAGCTACTGTACTTGGAGTCAGGGAGATCCAAATTCATATCCTTCCTCAGAACCTTACATCCTGTGTGACTCTGGCTAAGTTACAACTTCTAGCTTCTTCTAACTTCAATTTCTTCCTTTGCAACATGGGGATAAATAGCACTGAACTCAGAGTTATGAGGATCGAGTATGATAATAACATGTCAAGTGCTTTGCAATGTTAAAACATTATATAAATACAAGCTATTATTTGTCATTAAACCAATTCTAAATGTTTCTATCATTGAAGGAATATCTTGTTATCTTGTCTAAAAGGGTAGTAACAGCTACTTTGCCAGGACTTTGCTTAAACATAAGTAAATTATTTTTCTGGAATTACCCTGGCTCACCAATCTAACATAAATCCTCTATTTAGCTTTTAAAGCCCTCATAACCTAGCCCCTTCCTACATTTTCAGTCTTCTTACATCTTACTCCTCTCTACATACTCTGTGGTCCAAAGAGAGTTAGCTATTGGCTTGCTGTGCCTCCCACTCAGTACTGTGTCTCCTGACTGAGCATTGTTTTTGGTTGTCCTTTATGCTTGGAAGTCAGTCTCTCCCTTCCCTTCCCTTCC
>JAQQSZ010016373.1:0-11048 GCA_028646595.1 Phalanger gymnotis
ATATTTCTATACACAGTAAAAGTCTTAAAAATGCAATCCATATTTTTATCTCTACTCTCCCTTCTTTCATTCTTATAAACCCTCTTTAATCTGACACATAACATCATGAGTCAACTGAAACTATCATTTTCAAAGTCCACAACAATATATTAATATTTATATCTCATAGATTTTTTTTTAATAAAACTCATTCTTCTTGATGTCTGTGTAATATGTGACTCTCTTGAGTACTCTCTTATCCTTTATAGTGTCTCCTCTCTGGATTTTTGTTACTCTTCTCTCTCTTGGTTGTCCTAATACCTATTTGACAACTAATTCTTAGTTTCTCTTGGTGCATCATCACTGTCCCATCATGCCCTCTAAGTAGGTTTATGCCAGGGTTCTGTTTTAGACTTTCTTCTGTCCTTTTCTTCATGCTCTCTCAGTGACCTTATTATTTCACATGTGTTTATTTATGTTCCCTACGATGATCCCATAGCTCTATTTCCTGCCCTAGTCTCTGTCTCTTAAGCTTTAACTAAGCATCATGTATTGGACAATCTAAAGCAGATGTCCTTTAGTGATCTCAAACTTACAAGTCCCAAACCCACCATTATTTCCCCTCTTCCATGAAGATCCCTTCTTCTTAACTTCCTTATTTCTTTGAGAGTGCCACCATCATTTCAGTCCCTAAATTTATAACCTCACTGCTATCCTTTTCAATTCACTCTTTCCCCATTTCCTCATATTTAATCAGTTTATACATAGTGTTCTTTCTATTACCACAATGTCTCCCTTGTTTGTCACTTTAACTTCATTTACTCAGCTACCACTCTAGTTCAGACTTTGTCAATTATTATATAGAACAGTGTAGTATCTTCTTAATTGGTATCCCTGTCCCAAGTCTCTCTCCTCTTCAATCCTTCCATCACACATCTGCCAAACTGGTTTTCCTAAAGCACAAAATTAAGCTTGCCATGCTCCCACTCATTAATCCCAGAGGGCCCACTAATTCTCATAGAATCAAATATAAGCTTTTATTTTTGATATTTAAATGCTTTCTGAAAGAGGCCCCGATGTTATTTCCAGCTATAGTACATGTTCATCTTCTCTACATTAATCCAATCTAATGTCCAGCCAAAATAACCTTATTGCCTTTCCTAATATTTTTGTTCAGTTGTTTTAATTGTATTTGACTCTTCATGACCCCATTTAAGGTTTCCTTTGCCAAAACACTGCAGTGGTTACCATTTCATCTCCAGTTCATTTTACAGATGAG
Source organism: Phalanger gymnotis (assembly GCA_028646595.1). Classification (NCBI taxonomy): domain Eukaryota; kingdom Metazoa; phylum Chordata; class Mammalia; order Diprotodontia; family Phalangeridae; genus Phalanger; species Phalanger gymnotis. Next base: position 1,259 of record JAQQSZ010016373.1, read on the forward strand.
GAACTGAAGCAAATAGTGTTAAGTGACTTGCTTAGGGTCATAGAGATGGTAAGTGTATGAGGCCATACTTGAACTCACAAAGATGATTCTTCCTGATTCCCAGCCCAGTGCTCCATGCACTGCACAACCTACCTTCCCTTCTTTCCTCATATACATTGTTCCATTTCTCATCTCTGTGCTTTTGCCTCTTCAAAAGACTGAAGTTAAGGACTGTTTTCCCATCTGTCTTTGAATCTCTAGCCCCTAGTACAGTGATTGATTTGCTTTGGGACCTTAACAAATGCTTGCTGACTGACTGATTTGTGATTAGCCATCTAGGGATCACTTAGTCTACAAAGCTTGAGTCATTTGAAAGATCATTGTACCCCAGTGTATGGCCTAAGATTGCCTGAAGTGCTCAGCTTCACTGTTTTGTGCTTCCTGAATGTTACCATTAAATTGATAATTTTATTGGATGTGCTCTTTTTTTAAAAAAATAGTTGAGATCAGGTACTAGAAAGAGTGTTTTGCTTGAATATTATAGAGAAAAAAGTATATGTGATTTTTGATGTGGCTACACCACAAAGAAAGTCCTGAGTTCATAGAATGATAATTTCCACGGATGGGAGACTAAATTGAATACTCACTGGATAGCAAGGGAGCAACATGAGAGATCTAGGTGCTTGCTCCCTTATAAAAATCAAGCCAAGTGTGGCAAAAATTAGAGAGGATGTGAAGAATGCTTTAGGTAAGCTCATATATCTTTATGTTCTTTAAATATATTTTAGATGTAAATTATATTCTTTTCATTTACATTCTTTATGTTTTAAATATAAATTACATTCTTTAAATATAAAGATGTAGGAGCTTACCTAAAGCAATCTTCATATTCTCTTTAATTTTGCCATACCTGGCTTGATTTTCATACCCAAGAACCTGTTTACAATCACTGATGCAAGCTGTAACAATCTCTCTCTCTTTGAAAACATAGTTTTTAATATATCTGGACACATAAGATGGGCTTTGCCACAGTTTTTTCTAATCTTAGGCACAAAGTCACTGATGTATCTACACTTTGATAACAGAAAGGTGGAAATTTATACCTCCTTCCATTCACTTCTTCAGTACATTGCTTGACATGATACTATCTGTTCTCCATTCAGGCACCTTCAGGTTTGTGTAGAGATGGAGTGAGCTTTTGAAAGTGAAGGACATTCATATACCCAATGGATAAAGGCATAGTAGACAAAAAGTTCTTTCCATTTTCTTGCCTTTTTTTCTGGTCCCAGTAGGATCTCACTATATTCTTAGTCACAGTAAGTATACTGAGGTGGGAAGCACTGTCTTCTTAGGTATACTTACCACTTTTCTACTTCAATGTAGTATATAAAATGTTTTTATGCAATCAAGTTTCTTACTATCTAGTTCCATTCTTTCTCTGAGGTTGATATATTTGCTATATTCTTACATCATTTTATTTTCTTCTGAGATTCAAGCTCTCTAAATTTGCTGGGATTCTCTGAGGATGATAGAACTGGTGATCTCCTGAGTGTTTCTATAGTTGTTCAGTGTTGAGGATCTTACAGTCCCTGAGCAGCTCAAATCTCAAAATCTGTAGCCAGCTTGTTAATGTGGCCCTTGGGAAATGAGGGGCACTTGAGGACTCTATGATACCTAGATCCTATGACCTATATTGATAACAACATACCCACCCCAGTAACCATCTGATCACATTTAAAACTTTTTTAAAATTCAGAATAAATTTAATATTATACAAAGTAATATAAATAAATCTACTACCCCTTCTCCAAACAGCAAAGAAACCCAACTACAAAAGATATTCTTCTGTATCTCTTAGAAAAAAGCAGCATACCTCATTACAAACATTATCTTTTCTAAGTCTCCATTTGTTAGAAGAAAGGGGATGTTATTTAACAATCTGGCCCAAAAATTGTCTTTCTGTTCCTAGCACCCACCACAGTGCCTCATATATACTAAGGATTTATTGAAGTTATGTTAAAATATTGAATTTGAATTTAAAATTTTTGATATGTTAAATATGTTAAAAATGTTGATATGTTAAAATTTGGTTATGTTAAAATATTGAATTTAAAAAATTGAATTGAAAAAATTGAAGTTAAGTTAAAAGAAGTTATGAAGATATTCTCTTTTGTGAGACTGAGAGAGGCAAGAGGGAGAAGGAGAGGGAGAGGGACAGGGAGAGGGAGGAAGGGGGAGAGAGAGAGAGAGAGAGAGAGAGAGAGAGAGAGAGAGAGAGAGAGAGAGAGAGAGAGAGAGAACATTTTATGAAATGTCTTAATACTTCAAGTTTCCCCATCTCTGTGATATCATGTCTCTGTGCCAGGTTTCTGATAATATTCCTGCATTCCTCATTTTTTTCAGTCATTCAATCATATCTGACTCTTCATGTCCCCAGTCCCTTCTATCCTCCACTATCTCTTGAATTCTGTCCAAGTTAATGTTCCTTGTTTCCATGACATAAGACTATCTGTTTTCATTCAGGTATTTATAGGATTGCCCTCTCCTTTTCCCTTTGCCTTCAATTTTCCCCAACACCAGGACCTTTTCCAATGAGTTCTATCTTCTCATTAGATCTCCAAAGTATTTAAGCTTCAGTTTCAGTATTTGTCCTTTTGTTGAATAGTCTGCATGAATTTCCTTTCAGTATTGACTGACTTGATCTCCTTGCTGTCTAAAAGACTATTAGAAGTCTTCTCCAGCACCACAATTTGAAAGCATTAATTCTGTGGTGTTTAGCTCAGCTTTCCATACAGTCTAACTAATATGGCCATACGTAGGTATTGGATAACACTAACTTGACTATGTGGATCTTTGCTGGCAAGGTAATAATTTTATAATAATAATAATATAATAATAATATATAATAATTTTGCTTTTTAGCAAAAAAAATAATTTTGCCATAGCTTACCTTCCAAAGGCCAAGTGTCCTTTAATTTCATGGCTTCAGTCACTGTCTTTAGTGATCTTTGAGCCCAAGAATATAAAATCTGACAATGCTGCCATTTCTTCTCCCTCTATTTGCCAAGAAGTGATGGGACTAGTTGACAGAATCTTATATTTTTTGATGTTAGGCTTTGAGCAAGCTTTTACAATCTCTTTTACCCTCATAAGGAGGCTTCTTAATTCTCCACTTTCTGCCATCAGAAAATTCTTCATTGCTTTTCTCTTCATGTTTAGGTCATTTGTACCCTACTCGGCACCCACCTGTTTTTAGTACCTCCATTATTCTCCATTTAAATGCTCTTTACTATTCTTGTTCTGATGTTTCTAGGATATCCCCATATTAGTATAGCGCATGATGAGTAGAGCTTATAACCTTCTCTTACAACTCTAAATCATTTTTTTTGGGTCTCCTGCTCCTTTTAGTAGCACTATAGTAATAGTATCATTGCTAGCATTATTCCAGTCATGAGGCTCATGATAGAAAGATTCAGTCATACACATGAGGTTATATTTCCTTCTTGAATCATATCCTCTAATTCTTTTTGTTTGTTACTTAAATTTGGAATTTGCATATGGACTCTTAGCAAATATTTTCCCCAATTTCCTCTTTTCTTTCTAATTTTGACTGCATTAGTTTTGTTCATGCAAAATTTTATTTCCAGTCCTTTCTTAGAACCTGTGTTGTGGCCTTCTGAAAGGATTCTCAACTGCCATCCTTCTTCTTTCATTTTAGCCATACTTCATGCCATTTATCTTGGTTGATGTGGACAGTTAACTTTCTATCATCTTTTTTTTACTTTAAAGCTCTTTTAATGAGCATATATGTTCTTATGAACTTCTATTCCTAGACATGAGCCATTACTTTCTATTAGCCAACATTCAAAAATCCAAATCCAACTTTCTTTTATCATGTTCATCATCTTCTTAGATAGCTTTTCAATACCCAAATTACATTTTTTCTTTTCTGCATGGGAAAAATACCATCTGTTTCCCTGTGTGTTTCATGACAATACCTTCTAGCTTCCTTCTGACAATATTATTTGTATTCATGAGATTTGTAAAAAAAATTGGAACTTATTTTGACAACTGTTGGCAATATTCTGGTGTCCCTTCAGGCACCTGTCCAAAGAAGAAACAAAATTCTCTGATATTGGTAAGAAGTTTACCTGCTTCTATATCCCTGAATGGAATCATAACTGCCTTTACTTTTTCTACCTCCTCTGATTCTTACTGAGTTTGCTAATAAACGGAAGTAAATGCCATGTTAGTCAATCTAGCAGATTTGAGGTAGTATCTTAGAGTTGTGTTAATTTCCATTTCTCTAATCAGTAGTGATTTAAAACATTTTTCATGTGACTATTGCTAGCTTAGATTTCTTCTGAAAATGACTTATTCATACTTGAACTTTTATCAACTTGTAAATGTCTTATTTTTTTAAATAAATTTGGCTCAGTTGCCCTGTATATTTGAGAAATGAAGACTTTATCAGAGAAACTTGGTCCAAACATTTCCCCCGATTTCCTGTTTTTCTTCTAATTTTGACTGCCTTAGTTTTGTTCATGCAAAAACCTTTTAATTTCACATCATCGAAAATGATCTATTCTATTTCCAGTAATCCTTTCTATCTTTTTGGTCATATACTCTTCTTTTATTGATCTCTCTAAGCACTACATTTTTTTACATGTTCCTCTAATTTATTTATGATGTCACCTTCCATGTCTAAATCATTTATACATTTTGACCTTATTTTGGTATACAGTGTGAGATATTGGTCAATCCCTAGTTTCTGCGAAACTGCTTTTCAGTTTTCCCAGAAATTTTGGTCAAGTGTTGAGTTCTTACCCAGAAAGCTTGGATCTTTGGGTTTACCAAACACTAGATTACTGTGGTCATTTACTTCCGTGTATTGTGTACCTAATCTGTTCCACTGATCCACCACTCTATTTCCTAGACAGTATTAGATAATTTAATAGCTACCATTTTGTAATATAGTTTGAACCCTGAAACTGTTAGGTTACCCTCCCTCACATGTTTTCATTGATTCCCTTGTTATTTTCACCTTTTGTTCAGATGAATTCTGTTGCTCTTTTTTCTGCCTCCATAAAATAAATCTTTGGTAGCTTGTTTGGCATGGCACTGAATAAATAAATTACTTTAAGTAGAGTTATTATTTTCATTAAATTGACTTTGCCTACTCTGGAGCATTTAATATTTCTCTCGTTGTTTAGATCTGCCTTTATTTGTGGTGAAAAGTGTTTTGTAATTGAGTTCTTTGAACTAATCCCTGGGTTTTTCTTACTGGTAGACTTCCAAATATTTTATATTGTCTGCAGTTATTTTAAAAGAAATTTCTCTTTCTATCTCTTGCCACTGGGCTTTGTTGGTAATATATAGAAATGCTGATGATTTATGTGAATTTATTTTACATCTTGTAACTTTGCTTTAGTTGTTAGTTGTTTCAACTATTTTTTAGCTTATTCTCTAGTATTTCTTAGTATATTATCATATCATATGTAAAGAGTGATAGTTCTTTTTCCTTATTGCTCATTTTTATTCCTTTAATTAATTTTTCTTTCTTATTTCTGTACCTAACATTTCTAGGTCAATCTTGAATAATACTGGTGATAATAGACATCTCCACTTTTTATTGGGAAGTCTTCAAGTTTATTCACATTACAGGTAATACTTGGTTTTGATTTGAGATAGATACTAATGATTTTAAGAAAAGTTCCATCAATTCTTATGCTTTCCAATGTTTTTAATGGGAATGAGTGTTGTATTTTATGAAAAGATTTTTCTTCACCTATTGAGATAGTGATATTGTTTTTATAAGTTTTGTTATTGATATGTTCAATGACACTGAGAGTTTAAAAATATTTTAAAATATTAATCCAGCCCTGCATTCCTGGTATAAATCCCACCTGGTCATGGTGTATTATCTTTATGGTATATTACTGTAATTTGTTTGCTAGTATTTTTTTAAGAGATGGAGAAATCGTAATTCAGGGATTTTGCAACAAATTTGGACACAGTGACAGAAAGAAGGGAGCTGTTTAAAAAGGACAATTTCTTTGGACAGAAGTATGTGGAGGTATGGAGATGTCCCTCTAGAGAGGATGAAAATGGATATTACACCCATCAGAGTCACCAGATAGATCAGTAAGGACAATGTGGCATGTAAGACCTGTAGCTCTCAAGTGTTGAGAAAGCCCATGAGGAAAAATCCTGTCATCATAGTGAGGTTGGCCATACTTGGAGAGTTCTTTTAACTATCTGCAACAATAAAAAATGCAACTGCCAAACAATGAGAGGAACACTCAGTGTGATGGGTGTTAGAAGACCTTATTTCAAGTTAATTGAGTCACCTTGGGTCAAGAACAATCCTTTTGTCCACCTCAATTTTCTTCCTTGTTAATGAGGGGATTGGACTTAAGACCAGAGACTAGGTGATTAGACCATGAGATTCATAATTTTTTTAACATGTTGATAAGTTTGTTTCCATAGAGTTGATTTCCTTTGAAATCTATTTATTTTATGCATTTTAAAATATTTTTCAAGAAAGTTCCCAAAAGTTTAACAGAAGGGCTCCAAATCACATGAAAGGCCAAGAACCATTGAACTAGATGATTTACAAATGCTCTTCTACCTTCCAAGGAAACTGCAAAGCTGTGAACAGGATCTTCACCTTGAAAAAGATGATAATAATAGCGAGATTTCTTTGAATATATAATTTTAAAGGATTATGTAATGCTAATTATTTTTTATAAGAGTCTTGTGAGGTAGATAGCTTAAGTAGCAGTATTATCTTTTGGCACAAAAGAATACTAAGGTTCAGAGAAATTATGACTTTCAAGCGTTTACGAAAAGGTAGAATCAGGATGTTAACCCAAGTCTCTGATGTCAAGGTTGACTTGAAAGTTCTTCCAGGTTTCAGTGTTGAGGCAACACTGAATTTGCTCTTTATGAACAAATTTTTGTCTTCCTATTCTTTCAGAATAAAAGTGCTATATATTCTCAAGTAATTTTAAATGCTATTCAGTGCCCAGGATGGATACACAGTATAAGACTGTCATTTTGATATTTTGTATAGCCCAGTAGCCTACAATTGTCACAGAAATGAAGCTACTTGGTACCATCTTGATATCAATTTGGCCGATTTCATTTTATGCTCTTTGTTGACTGAACACTAAACCACTACTAATCCAGACCAACCATCTTGAAATATAAATCCATTCTCATCTTGACACCTACCTCCTGGAGTATACCTGACCATGCTCAGTCTGTCCTACCATCTCTATATGTAGAAGATAGTACAGAAAATAAATGTCCTCCAATTTTCATTCATGGTGACTATACTCATAAACATTTGAATTATATCCCAAAGCATGTCTTCATTACCATATGTAAAGTCATATAGAAATGAATCTGCACATTTGGACATGGGACAAGGAAATGGCAAAAAAGCATGGCTCAATACTTCTTTTCAACAAGCTTTTATCATTTGTTTACTTTGTGTGTGCCTGTATCCTAAATCTAGATTGTTAAAAAAAAGAATCATATTTTGTTGCAAATGTCAATTGTTTTTAAGTCTCTCAGGGAATACAAGAAAAATGTTTAAATAGTTACAATTCCAAATACCAAGGAATAAGTGCAAAAGATGAGAACAAAGTGCTCACAGCAATGTATGAGGGTGTACTTCTGACTGACATTATCAGGGACAACTTTATGCTTTGGGAATGTGGTAAGGTAGTTAGGTAAGTAGCATTTTAACAATCTGTATGAGTAAGATTCATGACCTTGAAGGTGACTATGATCATGCCTGTATAGGTTGGAATTGCAAAGTATAAGAGATTCTCTGGGTAGAAGGTGTTTCAACAATCTAGCTAGCAGCTGTTGTGGCAGTGTAAAACCAACAACAACCAGCTCACAGAAAGCTGCAAGCCCAGGTCCTTTTGATCTGCTTTACTAATGAAAGCAATGCTAAGGGATTAACAATCTTACTTTAATCTAGAATACAAATATAATTTACTTAGTTCAGGGGAAAAAGCAGCACCCTGAATTACAGACCAAATACAATTCATAGTTACTAACAGCTGGGAAGCTCATTTCAATGGATGGCCCAGAGTCACATGCCACTCCCGCTGTGGCGCAGAGCTCCAAGAAAGAACGCCAACCTCTGTACTTATATATCCTGTCCGGGGCCCTGAGGGCTGGGCATGGAAAAAGTTCCCCACTCCCAATATCACATCAGATACAAATCAATCAATGACTCCCAATTGCCTCAGTGCTGAGAAATACAAAACATCCCAGTTTATCTGCCCTATTCAAACAAAGGCTAGAATCATTAAAGGTCAACAGCAAAAAGTCCCACCTTAATTACTGTTACAGAGGGCAGAGGAAGTATAACATTTATTTAGACACCAGAGGATCAAACCCTAAAACCAATAACTCCACCCAACATAGCAGTAATTTTATTCCAAAACCAGTAAGTCCACTTCAATGTAACAACAAATAAATTATAACAAAGTATTACAGCACAGAACCAAGTCATCCTGTAACCTTCCCCTCTGCTGGGGCTTCCTGTAAAAACCTAGAATCCCAACTGTCTACTTGCCTGTGCTCTCTGCCCCCTCAATTCTCTGGTCTCCATAGCTCTCTAGTTTCTGATGTCTGCTCTGCACTCTCTCTGCAGCTCTTTTGTCCCAGAATTCTCCTCCTTGTACTGAATTCTGACTTCTTACAATGGCTCTCTTCTGAGTATAATACTCTTTTTAGGCCCCAAGGGCTTCACACCCAATCAGTAAAAGGGTGTAGGCCTGGGACTTAGTACTTAATAAGTGAAGAGTGTAGGCTTGGGGCTTAGCATCTAGTAAATAAAGGGTATAGGCCTGCCTACAAACAAACCTCTAATCAAGCTTTCCTTAACTAGCCCCACCTGAGGCCTATTGAATGTGTGGGTGTAAAGATCTTTAATTACTCATCAGCACCACACAATCAGGTAGAAATACTCTGGGAGACCATGTTTTTTTTTTAAATTTTTTTTGGGAGACCATGTTTTATACATGTTGTGAGCAAATACACAGAAACTGAGATGGGCAACACGAATCTGGCATGAGGCAATGTCTTTTTTCTCAATAGAAAGATATTTTGAAATCCCAAATATTGATTTGAAAAGCCATACTTTCAAATAAATTCCACTTTCTATAAATAAAATGCAAAGATGGCAGCTAGAAAGCAGGAATGTACCTAAAGCTATCCCCCAGGACCCTCCAAACACCTATAAAGATTACTCTGAACAAATTATAGAAAGGTAGAACCCACAAAATAGCAGAGGGAAGCAGGGCTCAAGCCCAGGACAGCCTGGATATAGTCTATTGCACGGACCTGTGAGCAGAGCAGAGCCCAGCATGAGCCATGCCCAGACCAACCAGACTGGGAACCAGGTGGAACAGACCCTAGTGCCCTGAATCAGTGAGGTGTGGCAGTTGCCAGACTTCTCAACCCATAAACACCAAAGACAACAGAGGAGGTTAGTGGGAAAAAACTACGGGGACAGTGAAAGGAGTTTGCAGATCAGCCACCTCCCTGTGGGCAGTGTAGGTGGTGCAGCTACAGAACTCCAGCTGCAGTTGCTTCTGGCCCCAGGTCCACCTGGTGGGAGGAATTAAGTGGCAGATCCAAGCAGGAGTGCAGAGCCTGCTTAAGATCTGAGTCAGGTCTGGGTTGGTGGTTCTTGGGGGAGGAGGAGCACCGGTGTGGCAGAGTTGGCTGTGTAGAAAAAGCTCTGAAAACAACAGCGCAGCCCCTCAAGCTTGGGACAAAGTAC
>JAQQSZ010016374.1:0-11048 GCA_028646595.1 Phalanger gymnotis
TCACGGTTCTGCTGTGGTGGGGCCTAAATAAATTTCTTGTTGTTTTCTCCTTAGAGAATCTCTCATACCTTGCGATTTCGAACCATTCAAACATATACATGATTATATTTGAGATTATAAATTCAGCCTTCCTACTACATACATAAACAGCAATTTCTCAACATTTAGATTTGTCCAACAATGGAATGAACTGTGACTCAGAGGAATGAATTTCCAGTTACTAGAAATGTTTATATAGTATAACTAGAATAAAGAGAAGCTGGTTTATCATTTACCTGGAACATTGTAGATCCCCTTTCCTTATGAACTTCCCTTTTACTGTCAAAGGCACCATCATACAGTTTGCTGTTTGTTCAGTTTTGTTCTCTGCAACAACCTTTAGGGGTTTTCTTGGCAGAGATACTAGAGCGGTTTGCTGTTTCCTTCTCTGGATCATTTTACAGATGAGGAAACTGAAGCAAATAGGGTTAAGTGACTTGCTCAGAGTCACACAGCTAGTAAGTGTCTGAGGCCAGATATGACCTCACGAAGATTAGGCTTCCTAATTGCAAGCCCAGTGCTTTATCCGCTACACCACCTAGCTGCCCTGTCATTTAGTTACCACATTTGAAAACTAAGTGTCATCTTCAGCTCCTCTCTGTCCCATTTTACATATTGAATCACTTGCAAAATCATTTTGATTTTTTTTCATGGTACATTTCTTGCATCTATCTCCTTCTCTCACACACAGCTACTACTCAAGGTCCTCATCTCCTCCTGTTTGGAATATTACAATAGCTCTCTAATTGTTTTTCCTCCTTCATGCCTCCCTATTGCAAGTCATTCTTTAAATAGTGACTGGAATGATTTTCCTAAATCACAGAGCTGACCGTATCACCTTCCTCCTAACTGAACTCCAATAGCCTTCAATTATATTCCAAATATAAGGGCATTTGTTTGACATTAAAGCTTTTCACAAACTTTATCTTTTCATCCTTTACAACTTTTTCGTATTCTTTTCCTCTCCACGTATTCTACAATTCATCCGTGCTGGCCTACTTCCTGTTCCTTGCATATGACATCTCATTTCCAGTTTTTGTGCCTTTTCAATGACGTCTTCCCATGCCTGAAATACTCTTTTCCCCAGCTTCCAACTCTTAAAATTCCTGGCTTCCTCTAAAATTCAGCTTAAGGGCCACCTCCTCCAGGAGTCCTTTCCTGGTCCCCCAAATGCTAGTACCCAGCCCCTCTAAAGTTTCCTTCCATCTGTTCTCTCCTATTAGAAAATAAGCTGCTTGAGGACAGGGATCTTTTTGTTTTGTTTTTGTAGCCCTAGAGTTTAGTATGGTGCTTGGCACTTGTAAACATTTAATACATTTTTGATTGATTGATTTCTAGTTGACAGGTATCTCCTTTAGTAGGATGTGTAGTCTCCTGGGTTTAATGAAATCAGCACCGTGAAATCTGCAAAGAGGAGCACCTGGGGCACCTCACAACTTATAGACAATTCCTCTTCTGCTTTAATTCTAGATGTGCTATGCTCCGTGATGATGTCGAACACCTTTGGTGAGCCTGTCTCTATTTTATGCCTTTATTTTTCTTATTAATAAGAGGGTCGCTAAAATCATCTTTATGGTTATAGTTATCTTAAGATCACCATGTATGATCTAAATATGTTGTTGAAGAAGAGCCTTTAAGACTGCACTTTGCTCTCCTAAGTTGAACGTTTCTTTATAGTCACCAAACCCAGTTGTAAATTGTATCTTTTACATCAGAGACAGCAGATATGCAGCCAGCTGCCTGTAATACTAGTGTGCAGCCTGAACTAGATTAAAATGGCATTGGGAAATATTTAACAAAATAAATAAAATATATATAATAAAATATAGATCATTTGAATATGTGATTTGCTAAGTCAATATGCATCCCAAAGGGATCTTTTGTACAGTTTAATAGCCCCCATTTCTATTTGAGTTTGGCACCACTGCTCCATAGGGTAGCTAGGTGGTACAGTGGCTAGAGTACAGGGACTAGAGTCAGGAAGACTCATCTTCCTGAATTCAAATGTGGCCCCAGACACTTACTAGCTGTGTAACCCTGGGCAAGTCGCTTAACTCTGTTTGCCTCAGTTTCTTCATCTGTAAAATGAACTGGAGAAGGAAATGGCAAACCACTCCAGAATCTTTGCCAAGAAAACCCCAAATGTGGGGATGAAGAGTAGGACACGATGGAAATGATCGATCAGCAACACCAACCATAGCTCTAGACCAGGGCTGTCCAACCTTAGGTTTTTATTGAAACAATAGACAATATGTTTTGATTTGCCATTTTAGTGAGAGCTCTGCAGTAGCTCGGCTTCATTTACTAAAGCATTTATGTAAATTTCTATGCTTGTAGGGGGGCCGCATTTTGGACATCCCTGCTCTAGATAGTTCAGCTCAACTCTGAAGGTTTGGTCTGCTACAGAAAGCTTCTGCAGGAAACTGTGATAATCAGAGTTAAGGTCTTTTTCTTTATCCATGAATCATTTTAAAGTATCGATGATTTTTTTCAGTGGGTCACTTTGGAGATGTTATCATCACAAGAAGCATCTTCTGATCCTTCTCATTTTCCTAATTTAGTGTTGATTTTAATTTAATGTCTCTGGGCCTCGATTTCCTCATTGGCAAATGAGGAGGTTGAACAATGTTCCTTTCAGATCTAAAATGATATTCTATGGACTTTCTTTCTGAAGGGGTTATTCATAATACATAGGAATGAGTCCTCTGAGAAACCTTTCCTTTCTTTCATTCTTAGTCCTGAACCATATTTTCAACAGATATTTGGTTTTTACTTGTTCCCATCTTCACACTGATGTTATTAACTATAAAACATATATGCTGACTTTACAGCCTCTTGTCATGTACCACATGCCTTTTTTTGGTGGCTCATGCTTATCATGAACATTTTAAATTAGGACTGCTCATTGCAGTAATTAGGGTGAGGTCTCTCTGTGAGAGTTTGAAGAATATTAAAGATGAAAAGGCTTGATCAACTTCATCCCTTTTCAGTTCCTCTGAAGGCAAATGCTTCTCCAAGTGAGTGTGTTTGTGGTTGTCCACAGCATGCACCTAAAAAAGACAAAGGAGAAAACTCCCATACAACTTATATGTCCAAAAGAGATTTATTTGAGGGTATTCCAACTGGCTGGAGATGAGAAGGGGGTGTTGTGGACCATCAGACCTCTATTCAAAGGAGGATATTCAAAGTATGGCAGCTTCCTTTGGATGACTTCTCAACTTTCTCTTTTGTATAGGAAAAAATCTCATCTCTGAGATGTGTAAAGATATACTCCCTCTTTTTTAGTTGTTCCAGGATGTGATTGGTGTGGAACAAGGTGCCATTTATTACTTTTACTTCCAGATCTATTTTTGGGCTCTTTTGAGTACAGTAACTGGTTGAAGGATGTGAGAATATGGGATTGGAATATTTCCTCATTTACCAAAAGTTGGTTAACAGGGGGAATAAGGAGGATCTTATCTATAATCCCAAGTTGTACAAGGGCCATTTGGACCTAAATAGATAGCAATTTATGAAATTGGAATTGGGGAAGTGACAAGACTTTGTTGGCTGGTCTTATGGGTGAAAACAAAGGAAGGCAATAAGCTATTACAACTTCATAGGATATTAGCCAATTCTAAATTGCTTGTTCAGTGCCAGGAGGATAGTCTTGAGTTGGTCTCTCAGCATAAGGATCAAAAGCCTTTCCCCTCCTTCCTTTCCCTTCAGATTCTACATATTGATGCTGATTCAGATTCTGTTAAGAAGGGAGAATAAACTTCTGTTACACAAGATAATAACATAGGAGAAAGATCTTAATTATTATTAGAGTTGTCTAAATATGTATATGCGTATGTACATTTCATAGCAAGCAGTTCAATTATATTTCTTAGATGAATGATAGCATTGGCAATTGCAAAATTCTAAGAAACAAATATATCCTTGTCTATAAGCTGGCTATTATGAAACGAATTATGGCAGTCATAGTTTAGTGGACCCTATAACACGCTGTATTGGAAAACGACCAAACGTTTCATGAAATGGTGTTTCCTGTTGTCTTTGGATGCCCAATGAAACTGACTTTCCCAACAAATTTTTTTCCCCTCCTAATGAGAACCTTTAAGATATTCTTCTATTTAGTTCCTTATATCTTCTGATTTCATTCATAGTGAGAATATCAATATTAATACACTTTACCTCCTTCAGCAGTAGCTCAAGTACTTGGTAATTGGATAAGGATCTCACATTTAGTGTACTGAAAGTTAAATTAGTGCCTATAGATGGTTGGCTACTTGAGTTTTAGAATCCTCTGCCTTCTTTTCCACCACTGTGATTGAAGAAAAGTGGGAATGGACTGAAGAGGGTCGTTTTAAATTTTTCTTTGTTTTGTGAGTTGCCATGACCAAATAATCCACCACCTCGTGTCCAACTGGAGCTGAGCCTTCTATCCTTAGCTCAACTGGTCCTTGGAAAGCAGACAAAGTCTGTCACTGAGATTGTCCTTGAAGCCTTTCCAGATAGGTAGAACCTTCCAGGGTTTGTCCTCTGCCGTCTTTGCCTTTGAAAAACCCAGCATCTCCTTTATGACACAGTGAGGCATCAACGTAGGGCAGTTATGGAGGGGGGAAGGTTTAGGACAATGGTAGGGTGGGGACTCTGTGACCTCAAGGCCATATGTGGCCCTCTAGGTCCTCAAGTGCAGCCCTTTGACAAAATCGAAACTTCACAGAACAAATCCCTCTAATAAAAGGATTTGTTCTGTAAAACTTGGACTCAGTCAAAAGGCCATACTAAAGGACCTAGAAGGCCACATGTAGCCTTGAGGTAATAGGTTTCCCACCCCTGGTTTAGGAAAAGTATAATAATTGCTTCATATAGTGAGCGACAGGATTGTGTAACTTACTATCCCAAGAAACAGCTAGGTACAACATTGGAGAGAGTGCTGAACTGAGGACCAGATGAATGGGCTTTCAAGATACTTGTTACGTCTGTGACCCTGGTCAAAGTCACTCAACCGTACTCAGCCTCAGTTTTCTCATCTGTCAAATGAAGGGGTTGCACTCAGTGGCCTCTAAGATCTTTTCTATCTCTAAAACTACTATCCTATGACCTATAAGAGGAAAAATAAAGAGATAAAATGAAGGGTTTGGTAAGTTCTGTTTGTTGTTGTTGTTCACTTGTATCAGACTCTCCATGACTCTGTCTGGGGTTTTTCTTGGCAAAGATATTGGAGCGGTTTGCTATTTCCTTCTCCAGCTCATTTTACAGGGGAGGAAACTGAAATAAACAGAGTGAAGTGACTTGCCCAGAGTCACACAGCTAGTTTCTGAGGTCATATTTGATCTCAGGTCTTCCTGACTGCAGGCCTGCTACTCTATCTCCACTGAGACACCTAGATGCCTTGATAAGTTCTGTAATCATTTTGAAAGTTTTTTTTTGAGGCAGCATCATTTTAGTCTTTGTCCACCTCAGTTTCCTCAACTGTGAAATGGGGCTCATAATAGCCCCTACCTCCCAGCATCAAATGGCATAATGTTTGTAAAAGTGTTTCCCTTGGTGCCTGGCACATGAAAGGTATTATATAATGCTTATTCCCTTATCTTCCCTTTGGGCAAATCATCTAATCTCTATAGTTTTCCTTATCTGTAAAGTAATGGTAGGGTAGGTAATCTCCAAACTCCCTTCTAGTTCTCCTATGATCCTATGGCTAATCTTTTAATATTGATCCAATCCCTTTCTTACTGAATTTTTTAATTTTATGAAACAACTTTTCATATTTCTAGCCTGCTGACAAATCATTGCTAGGTAATTATTACCAAATACAAAAGAAAAATGCTACCCCACACTGTGCTTCTGAAATTTCCAAACTAATTATACCTTAAGCCAAAATATAGGATTTGTTGCCTTAAGTTTCTACATGATGTCTTAATTCATAACGAGCAGCTGTTGTGTATTGTGGCAGTCAGAGACATAAGCAAAAATGAAAATCCATGTTTTAAGCCTGGTGTTGAATGCTTTCCTTCTAGCATGTGCAAATTAGGGTACATTTGAAAACGCCCAATTGGTGTAATCCGTGGCGGGCACAAAGTAGAAGCTTTCCTGACCTCATTCAGCTGTTGCCGTTCAGGCAGGTTCTTGGCGGCCGCTTGACAAAATCTTATTCTAATCAAAATCTGCCTTGTCTTAAAACTCTTGGTTCCCATTCCCTTCTCCTTGCTCCAATTTTAAAATTCCCCCAGCTGCTCCTGTTAGCGGTTTAATCTTTCCAATCAACTCTTCTAACCACTTCTTGAATTTCTTCCTTCAGTGACTGTGAGCTCCCCCAGCTGCTCTTGCCCATCTTGTTCTTTTTGAATGCCAGAAAGTCTGGCCTTCAAAAGAGTTTGAGTCTCTTTATTTTGCTTTTGAGTGTAGTTTAAACGCAAATACTTATTAGCTAAAATATTTCTAAGTGTGCAGACTGTGTCAAGGAGAATTTTGTCATGCATATGACTTGGGAACATGCAGCTCCAAGAGAGCAACTGTTTTCCTATTTTAATGTGCATGTATATATGGGGATATAAACATCTATATGCTTCAATACTTCCAGGGTGAACGGTCTTATTATTGTGGTAGAAAAGGTCCACGTATTTGTAGTATGGTGTAGCTTTTGGGCTTTATAAAAAATCATTAATTTATAATGAATTCCCAATTATTTTCTAATTATTTAGTAAACATGTTGTCTTAGGGTGGCCTCTATTTGCATAGGTGTTACTGACTTTGACAAGGCAGTTACAATTTGTTTGTTTCCTCAACTATGTGCAGGACATTTTAATTCATAACTAGCAGCTATTGTATATCATGGCAGTCAGGGACATAAGCAAAAACGAAAATCCTTTACTGACTTTTATTTGACAGTAACACCAAGCCTTCAGGACCCAGATGGTTGAAACACCCTGGCCCACAGGACCAAGGATGGTTGAAATTGAGATGGATTTCAAAAAATGAAAATAGTGTCAGATTAAATCTAACATAGATGACTTTAACAGGGATAAATGTAAAGTCCAGCACCGGAATTCAAAAATCAACCTCACAAGAACAAAATGGGGGAAGTATGGCTAGAAAGAAAAAAAAGATTTGGGAGATTTATTGGACTGCAAGCTCCATATGAGTCAACAGCAACAACATGTTATGTGACATGATCATATAATGGGCTAGACTAAATGACTACAGATTCCTTCTAAGCCCGAGGGGAGAATCCTTGATTCTGACGAAACTGGACAGAGTCCCTGCCCTCAAAGATCTTAAGTTTGGTGAGAGAGGTGACTGCACAGATGACTGTGTATAATCAATGAATATGAGAGTTACCAAAGAGACTTTTGAGAGTTCGGAGAAAGAAAAAATTTCTGATTCTTCCTTATACAGAAATAATTCTTCCCTTCTGTGAATTCTCCTACCATTTCATTCCTGCCATACTCTTTAGGGCTATCCATTGGATTATAGTTACTTGTGGACCCATTTTATCTCTCTCTGATAGATTATATATGAAGTCTTTGAGGACAAGGATCTTGTTTCACTCATCTTTCCATTCTGAGCTCTTAGCATAATGCCCTATAACATACAGTACTGTTTGTTGAACTGAGTTAACCCTATAGATGCACATATCATATTTCTCTAATTATATACATTCATTCAACAAATATTTCTTGAGTACCCAGGATACTGTGGAATATAAAAATATGTACAATACAAAACTAACTTTCAAGGAGTTTACAAACTATAGGAAAGAAAGATACATACGCACATAGCTGTTATGTAAGAATAGGGGACGATAATAATAGCTAAAATCGATCTGGCACTTTAGGATTTGTAAACTGTTTACATACATGATCTCATTGATAACCTTGTAAGATAAGGCCTACTGGTATTATTATCCTTGGTTTACAGATAAGAAAATTCTGCAGCACAGAGAGAATAAGTGATTTGCCCGTGGTGACATGTATTGTAAGTATCTGAGGCAAGATTTGAACCCGTGTTCCATCTAACTCAGAGGCTAGCACTTTTTCTACTACTTCAATATAAAGTCATGGTCATAGGACCAATGGAAGAGAGAAAGAAATTGAGGATGATCATCAGAGATGAGGCAGGAAGGGGAAGGAAAGATGTAAATTGTTCTTGTTTCTTGCTCAGTTGCATATGGAGAAACTTTCTCAGGCTTTAGTTATGGGAGCTACAGAAGAGCTCTGACAGAAATGTTTATATTCTAACCACAGCCCAGAGCCCATTATTATGTAAAATGATGGCTCTCAATTCACATGAAAAATGAATATGCCTCCTTTAGCAGGCTCCCTGCTCCCAGTGCCAAAATGCCATTTTCTGGATTTAATATCAACTATTATATTCATTATTTATATTCTTATATTGCATTTATTTTTATTTGGTTTTTTAAAGTCACGTATCTGGTTCTAATATAAACTACTATATATTTGGAGCAGTGTGATGTCTTTGGGCTCTTCTTCTTCCCACCCTTCCTAACCCAAAGCCATGATTTGTAAGATAATGTGCAATCTCTCCAAAATCCCATTCCATGCAGAAGAGATCACAAATCATGAAAGCTTTCTATTTTTATTTACTTTTCTATATTTTGGGGGACTTTTAAATTATTGGTCTTGCTTCTCCTCTTTTTGATGCTTTGATTTTTTTTAATGGACCAACATGTCCACATACATTTTATAGATGAATTCACTTTGGGAGATTCCACATTTATTTAATTCTACAAACATTTAATAAACCTCTAATCTCTGCAAAGCACTGAGTTGGCTGTTAGGTGTATAAAGTTGGAACATAATTTAGTGCTGGAAGGGAACTTAGGGGTTGTCTAGTCCCCACTGTCACCCTAATTTTATTGATGAGGAAACTGAGGCCCAGAGAAGTTAAATGATCTGCCATGATCCCATAGATAGTGATGTTAGATGTGGATTCTGAAACTTTGACTCCAAATCCAGCACTCTTTCTATGTCTTCAAAAAGCTTAAGTTTAATAACGGAGATGAATACATATATATATATACACACACATACATATAACTATATTACACAGTACAAGAGTACATGAAAGCATGACTACCAACCTTTCAGGGCTGTCATGAGGAAACCTTTATGTAAACTTTAAAGTGCTATGTGAATCTGAGTTGTTACTCTTATAAGCAAAATACTATGAAAGGTTTAAGGAAAAAAGATTAATTTTCACTGGAGGAGCAGATCAATAAATGCTTCATTGAAGACATGATCATTGAGCTGAGTCCTGTTGAATAGGGTGGTTTTCAGGAGGAGGAGATTTAAAAGATAGAACATCAAATAGTACAATTTTTGGATGGACAGAATCAGAATTTCAGAGTTAGAAAGGACCTCCAGAACTGAAAATCCAACCCATACCTAAAGATGAATGTCCTCTAGAACACACCTGTCAAGATGTTATGCAGATTTTGCTTGAAGACTAAGTAAGCCAGAACTCGCTACTTTCTGAAGCTGCTCATTCCTTTAATTGCCAGGAAGCTTTTCATGATAGTGAACCTAAATTTGCCTCTTTGTATCATCTTTCCATTGCTCCTATGTCTACGTTCAAGACTAATGAGAACAATTCCAGTCTTGCCTTTCTAATTACTTGAAGACTGATCTCATGTCCATCTAAGTCCTTCTGCTATCATTTCAAGCCTCAAGGCTCAATCTGTACCAATGTGGGAATCGGGAAGTGTCAGACTAATACTTTTACTTTCTCCACTTTTATAAACTAGTCTTCTGCTCTTGGTGATATTATGTGACTATCTTTTTGAAGATGCCAAGTGAGATCTCTTCTAACTTATTCACGCTATGATTCTAGGATTCTAAGATCAGTGAAATTTTTATATGAAGTGTCTGGCACCAACTTTTTTCATTACCAGTTGTTAGGTATTTGTTTGGGTTAGAAAAGTTGGACAGATGCCATTTTATTTCTCTTCGCTTGGTTCCTTTGATTTTTCTTTGTTTTATTTACAATTCCAGCCATGTGATTGCATTTATATTATTCAAGTACCATAATGCTTATAGGTATACATCATGGATGACCTATTTGTGCATATGTATAGATATGACCTTTCCTTCCCTTTGAACTAGTCCTATCTTAGTTTTGTTTCATTTTACTTCACAACATGTGGACCATCAGTCCAAACTCTTGTCTCATTTTGGGGTGTGTAACTTCACCAAAAAAGCAGAAGTGGTCTATGGGTCCAAGGAATGTGGTGTGGAATAATAATTCCAAATTGGGCCAAAAACTATTGGAAAAGATGAGATGGTCCAGGAGAATGGGTCTAGGCCAGGACTCAAAAAAGCCATGGAATATATTATAATCCCAGTTAAAAACAACCAACTTGGGTTTGGAGTTATCAACTAACTATGAGACAACTGGCTTGCTCACCAAGATGAATTTAATCCACTTTGGTTGAAATGAATAATTACCATGGACAAGAAGCAAAAGATTCCTCAGACCACAAGGAGAAAAGATAATTTAGCTTGCAAGAGAAGACTAAGTCCCCAAAAATATTAGCTGTATGAAATTTACAAAAGGGGAAGATTTTTTCTTTTTTGAGGAAAACAGACTTGGATTGTACTTTTAGAAAAAAACAACAGGGTAAGAAGATTTCTAAGGAAGATCCCAGATCCATCACTACAAATGAGAAAGAAAGCTGCTACCAGAGTGATCTGTATTTTGCCAAACCAGTGTCAAGCTTGAAGAAAAAGTCAGCAGTCACATATAAGTTCTGATCAGACTGAGCCTCTTTATTTTTTTTAAAGTTTATTTAATATATTTAGTTTTCAGCATTGATTTTCACAAATTTTCTCCCCATTTCTACCCTCCTGCCCACTCTAAGATGGTTATATTCTGGTTGCCCTGTTCCCCAGTCAGCCCTCCCATCTGTCACCCCACTCCCCTCCCATCCCCCTTTCCCTTCTTCTCTTGTAGGGCAAGATAAATTTCTATACCCCATTGCCTGTGTATCTTATTTCCTAGTTGCA
>JAQQSZ010016375.1:0-11048 GCA_028646595.1 Phalanger gymnotis
GGAAATGGGGAGAAAATTTGTAATTCAAACGCCTGTGAAAATCAATGCTGGAAACCAAACATATTAAAAATAAATTTAAAAAAAAAGAAGTCACCTAGTCCAACCTCTTCATTTTACAGATGAGGAAATACAGGCACAGGGAGATTAAGCGATTTGCTTAGGTTCAAACACGTGGCAAAGCTGGAACTCAAAGCCTGGTCCTCTGATGGTTCCTCTTTCCGTTTCACCACACTTGCAGGGGTGGGGAACCTGTGGCCTCAAGGTCACACGTGGCCTTCTTGGTCCTTGGGGCAGGCCTTTTGACTGAGTCCAAGTTTTCAAGAACAAATCCTTTTATTAAGGAGATTTGTTCTGTGAAGTTCGGATTCAGTTAAAGGGCCACGCTTGAGGACCTAGAGGGCCACATGTGGCCTCAAGGCCACAGGTTCCCTACCCCTTCACCACAATATCTCAGATAATGGAATGAAGGAGAATAGAAAGCATTTGTAGCAACCAGAGGGAGATGCTCCCAGAGATCAGTTAGAGGTAAATGAAAGGATTATGCAGCACTAATTCAACAAATGAAATTTAATCCAACAACTATTTAGTAAGTGTTCATCATGTCTGTGGTGATGGGCCATGCAAAGACGAAAAATTGCAGGGTCATTGCTCTTGAGTGTAGCTGACAAGCACTAAACTTAGAGGCAATAGACTAGGGATGGTGGTGGAAGGAAACAAGCATTTGTTAATCACCCATTATGTGCCAGGCACTAAGCGCTTTAACAAAAATTATCTCATCTGACCTTCACAACAACCCTGGGAAGTAGATGTTATTATTATCTCCACTTTACAGTTTAGAAAAATTGAGGTGTCTGAGGTCAGATTTAAACTTAGGTCTTCCCAACTCTAGGTCCTTAGCTTTATCCACTTCACTCTATCTACAAGTTAAATTCCAAGAGTGACACTGGTTAGGTGAGTGATCATGGACAGTTTATCTTTGGAGTCTTGATTGTACATGCCTGTAAAATGGGGATAATGGTACTTGTACTGCTTAACCCCACAGGTTTTGTATGAAAAGAGAATTTTCTGAACCTTAAAGCACTGGAGAAATGTAAGCTATTATTATTACAATCTAATCTGAAGGAGGATGAGAGGCATGTAAATAACTATAATACACAGTAGAATGAGATAAGTACGTAGAAGAGGTCAGACAGGGAGGCCTAGAGCTCTGTGAAGGCAAGATAGAGGAAACAAGGCTCAGAAATAGTGTTGACATTGCTAGTGGAAAGGAGGGTGAACTTCTTTGGGAGTCATTGGAAGCTGCTGGGAGCATTGGGAGATACTGTGAAGGTAGAAATGACAACGGATGGCAACAGATGAATGTGTAAGGGAGAGAAAGGGGAGAATCAAAGATGACTTGGAGGTTTCAGACCTGGACAATTGGGAGCATGGTGGTACCTAGAGTCAGTCATAAGTCAGCATCCTCTAAATTTTGGCATCTCAAGGCAAATTCCCAGTTGTAGCACCGAGCTGTGGCTTTGGCAGCACCATCAACAGAGAAGGGGAAGTTGAGAGGAAGACAGAGTTTGAGGGGAAGAAGATGGCGTCCGTTTCAGGAATGTTGGCCCTGATATATCACCTGGAGAAGCTGTGGAGCCAGGACCAGTTAGAAGGAAATGAGTAGGGAGCAGGTGACCTGACTGTCCCCTCTGCTTTACACACACTCATTGCCAGGTTCTTGTTCTGACAAAGACACATACTACCGCCTACTGGAGGACACTTAGTGCTGGATTCGATCTAGTGAATGTCTTGGTTTTATTCTAGCAACTGAACCCTGAGGTGAAATGCTACTATAGCATTTCCTGATGCTCATTGCTGTCTGTCAACTGAGCAGGTGTGATCCCAATCTAGGCCATAGGAGGGCAGCAAGAGAAGCTCTTAGTTTTCCTAGGATAGAGAGTGAGAGGCCTGAAGGCCGAACCAGATTAAGATTTTGCATTCAATTGCCCTCCAATGGATGCCATTTCTCAACCAGCCTCCAAAGAATTGCCTTAAGGGCACATGAGGGATCTTGGAAATCCCAAACTCCTCTCTTAAATGGTTTAGTACAGGGGTTCTTAAACTTATTTTCTACGTCATGGCAATCTATTGAAATCTATGGAGCCCTTCTCAGAATAATATTTTTGAATGCAAAAAGTAAAATATGTATGATTACCAGGGACACCAAAGCTTCATGAACATAAAAATATATACACATACATATATACATACATATATATGTATATATATGCACATATATACATGTATATGTATACACTCAATATATATACATGCATATATGTACAAGTATACATACACACACATATTTATTTGCCATCCAAGTTCATAGACCCCCTGAAATCTAATCATGGAGCCTATGGATTAAGAAACCCTGGTTTAGGAGGTGCAGGGACTGCTGCTCCCTCTGAGCTGTTACTTTGGCTCTCAGGAAAACTATGCTTAGAAAAGGAGCCCAAGGATGGACCCTAGAGCCTTGAGACTTCTAACTGAGGCCCAGGGCTGACCAGGACCTTGGCTATAGATTCAATCTGTTGGATGTTTGATTCCTAGGAACAAAGATAGATGAAAGAAAGATGGTTCTTCAGTCAGAGACCCCAATTATGCCATGTACATTTTGTCAGTCTTGGGTCTGTCATTTCCCTCGTGGGATTTTTAGGAAAGAAGAAAATGTACAGTAAGAACCCACCTGTTGCCATTACCTTCATAATCTTGCTGCCTCTTCTTGTCATCATACCTTTCTTCATTTTTGTCCTCACTCCTCATTTAACATTTTCTCCCCCATTAGAATAAGTTCCTTGAGGTCAAAAATTATAGTTTTGCATTTCTTTGTATTCTCATTGAAAAGCATAGTGCCTGGCACACAGTAGTTCTTTTTGAAAAAAATGTAATATTTAAATTTTTCCCAATAACATGTAAAAACAGTTTTAACATTCTTTTTTTTTTTTCAAATTTTGAGTTCCAAATTCTTTCCCATCTTCCCTCCCTTCCCTTCATTGAGAAGGTCAGCAATTTGATATGTTATACATTTGTAGTCATGCAAAACACATTTTCATCTAAGTCATGCTGTGAAAGAAAACACAGGCAACCCCCCCACACACACATACCAAATAAAAAAAAGTTATCTTCAATCTGCATTCAGGCTCTACCAGTTCCTTTTCTGGAGGCAGAGAGCATTTGTTGTCATAAGCCCTTCAGAGTTGTCTTGCATCATTATATTGTTGAGAATAGCTAAGTTATTCACAGTAGATCATCATACAATATTGCTGTTACTGTGTACAATATTCTCCTGGTTCTCCTGGTTCTACTGCATCAGTTCATGTAAGTCTTTCCAGGTTTATCTGAGAACATCCTGCTTGTCATTTTTTATAGCACAATAGTATTCCATCACAATCATATACAATAACTTGTTCAGCCATTCCCCAGTTGATGGACATCCCCTCAATTTCCAATTTTTTTCCTGCCACTGAAAGAGCTGCTATAAATATTTTTGTATACATTTTTTAATCTCTTTGAGATTCAGATCTAGTAGTGGTATTGCTGGGTCAAAGGCTGCATGGTTTTATAGCCCTTTGGGCATAGTTCCAAGTTGCTCTCCAGAATGGTTGAATCAATATACAACTTCACCAACAGTGCATTAATGTTTTAATTTTCCTACATCTTCTCCAATGTTTATTATTTTCCTTTTCTGTCATATTGGCCAATCTGATGGGTATGTGAAGGCAGCTCAGAGTTGTTTTAATTTGCATTTCCTTCTAATCAATAGTGACTCAGAGCATTTTTTTATATGACTATAGACTGCTTTGATTTCTTCACCTA
This sequence comes from Phalanger gymnotis, assembly GCA_028646595.1. NCBI lineage: Eukaryota > Metazoa > Chordata > Mammalia > Diprotodontia > Phalangeridae > Phalanger > Phalanger gymnotis. Next base: position 3,856 of record JAQQSZ010016375.1, read on the forward strand.
AAAACTGCCTGTTCATATCCTTTGACCATTTATCAATTGAGGAATGGCTTTTTTTTTAATCATAGCTTTCGAGGTAGTCCAATTATTCTTAAATTATCTCTCCTGGAACTGTTTTCCAGGTCAATTGTTTTTCTAATGAGATATTTCACATTTTCTTCTATTTTTTCATTCTTTTGATTTTGTTTTACTGTTTCTTGACGTCTCATAGCTTCCACTTCCCAAAATATAAATTTTAAGGAATTATTTTCTTCAATGGGTTTCAATGGGCTCCTTTTCCATTGGCCAATTCTACTTCTTAAGCAGTTATTTTCTTTGGTGAATTTTTATATCTTCTTTTCCATTTGTCCAATTCTGCTTTTCATGGCATGCTTCTCCTTGTTGGATTTCTGTGCCTCTTTTATTATTTGGCCTAGTCTATTTTTTAGGTGTTGTTTCAGTATTTTTTGTGCCTCCTTTACTAAGTTATTGACTCTTTCTTCATGATTTTCTTGCATCACCGTCATTTCTCTTCCCAATTTTTTCTCTACCTCTCCTACTTGATTTTTAAAATCCTTTTTGAGTTCTTCCATGAGGCTTTGGGTGTAGGAGTTTTAACTTTGTTATCTTGTGAGTTTGTGTTTTGATCTTCCCTGTCACCTTAGTAACTTTCTATAGTCAGGATATTTTTCTGCTATTTGCTCATTTTCCAGCCTATTTCTTGACTTTTAACTCTATGCTAAAGTGGGTCTCTGCCTCCAGGGAGCATCACCCCAAGCTTCAGATTTCTTTGTGCAGCTGTTTTCAGAGGTAATTCTGGGGACCTGTAAGTTTTTGGCTCTTCCAAAGTGGTATGATTTAAGGAGAGGTATGTTTACTACTCTTCTGTACTGTACACTGGTCCATGAGCAACCACAAGCACTCTCCTCTCGCTGAGACTGAGACCCAGGACTGCAAGTCAGATCCAAATATGGGCAGTATAACAGAGTCCTGCCTCCCAGTGCCAGCAAAGGGATCCCTATAATCTCCTTTTGATCAGCTATCTGACCACCTTACCATCTATAGGCTGAGAGGTCACCAAACTGCCACTACTGCCACTGATTCAACTGTTCCCAAGGCCTGCTTCTGGTTTGTGGGGGCCCAGTCTGCACTGGCATGGTCTGCACTGGACTGTAGTACACTTTCACCCTGGTACAACAGATCTTTCCTGCCAAGTTGTCTTGGACTGGAAAACTGTTTCATTTTGTCTTTTTTGGCTTCTGCTGTTCTAGAATTTGTTTGGGGGCTATTATGTAAACATGTTTGGGGGAGAGCTCAGGCTAGTCCCTGCATTTTCTCTGCCATCTTGGCTCTACCCCCTGGGAAAGCCATACAGTAGTTCTTAATAAATGTTTGTTGACTTGACTGTCAAGCCCTGGAGGAGTAAACAATAAACTTTCAGGGAAATACAATAGAAGGAACAATTTTCCTATGTCAGTCAGGAAAGGCTGACATGTATGAGGTTGGGGTTGGAGGTATAAAATCATTGTCAACATTCATGGAAGCACTTACCAAACCCCCACAATGGGGCCAGGATTGTTTTGGTGCTTTGAAGGAACATAGAAACATGTAAGTTTTGGACCCTGCCTTCCTGTATCTTAAAGTTATGTTAAGGGAGAAGAGATTTATAGATAATAATGTGCGACATCAACTTGGCTGTGCTCAGTGTAAAGTGAGTGGGATACACAGTCAGTGCTGCAGGAGTCAGAGGGCAAGAGAGGTATTTGGGCATGGAATAAGCCTATTAAGAGGTCCCAGTAGGTACTATTACTGAGGTCAAGCAAGAAGGGCAATGGAAGGACCTGATTCTTCTCCCTACATTCCCTGTTGTCACCCAGGTGGGAGTGGTGAGTGGAGGCTTATCTCTGGAGATCAGGAGTGATGGGGTGACCTTACTGTACCAAATCAACCCTTCCCCTCTGTTCTATAGGAGCAACAGTCTCCTGCTTCTACTCTCATGACCTTTCCCTCTCTTACAGTCTCACATTTTTCAAACTCTCTTCATAGCCACCACTTTAATATAGCCTTTCAGGTGGTATTCTGTTTCCCAGATACTACAAAGACCTAGACATATGACCCTTCTACCCATAAACTGAACCCTCCTTAGGAAACAGGGTATCCATACACATTGGCTCCTTTAATCAAATGCCACATGAGTGTCACTTGGTCACAATCTCTGTGCTACTAACTGCTGAGGATATGACCAAATTTCTCTATTCTTTTTCCTTGGCTCAGCCCCATCAAGGGAACTTCTTGGTGGAGTTGGGCAGGTAGGGAAGTTATAGAGCACTAATAGTAGTGGAGAAGAGGGCAAAGGTGTACTGAAGAAAGCTTTTTATACCCTTTTTTTAGTCCAAATACCAAAACCTTGAAGCCTACAAGGGTTTGAATGGGATTTGAGAATATTCTTTCCTTTGACACAGCAACTCAGTTTAACAAGATTCATCTCTATGCACAGAGAAATACTAAAATGTACAATCAATCAATTAATCAACCAGCATTTATTAAGTACCTACTATTTGTCAAACATTGTGCTAGATAATGAAGATTCAAATACAATGTAAGACAGTCTCAGCCTTCAAGGAACTTACATTCATATGCATATATATTGTTGGAGGGGAGACAGCAGGGCAATTGGGATTAAGTGACTTGCCCAAGATCACACGGCTAGTAAGTGTGTCAAGTGTCTGAGGCTGAATTTGAACTCAGGTCTTCCTTCCTCCAGGACCCATGCTCTACTCACTGTGCCACCTAGCTACTCTGGAAATTACATTCTTTAGGGAAAGGGTGATGCAATATATTCACAGATAAGTAAAAATGGGTTAAAAATCCATATATTCTATGGGAAAACCCTAGCAACTGAGGGAACCAGAAAAAGGACTTTTGAAGGAGATGGCACTTGAGCTGAGACTTGAAGGAAGTGAGGGGTTCTAAGAGGCCAAGGTGAGAAGAAACTACATTCCCTGCATGGGAGGACAGCTGGTGAAAAGGCACAAAAGCAAAAGATAGAATGTGTATAAGGAATGGCCAGTAGATCAGTTTGGCTTCAGTAGAGAATGTGTGAAGGGCAGGAATGTGTAATAAGCCTGGCAAGACAGGCTGCAGCCAGATTGTAAGGGCCTTTAAAGGGCAGACGTGTTTATATTTAACTATCTAGGTAATGGGGAGCCACTGAAGCTTTTCGAGTAGGAGAGCAACATGGTCAGACCTATGCTTTAGGAATATAGATTAAGCAGCCTTGTCAAGGAAGGGAAAGTCTGGGTACAGTGTGACCAATTATGGGTGAGTAAAATAATCCAAATGAAAGATGAGAGCCTAGACTAGGGTAGTTATGGCATGATTAGAGAAAAGGAGACAAACACAGAAGATGTTGAGGAAGTTGAATGCACAAGGTTTGGCAACTGTTTGCATATGGCAGGGAATGCAAGTAGAAGGTAAGTGAAAGTAGAAAATCAAGGATAATTCCTAGGTTATGAATTTTTGTGACTATAGGAATGATGATACCCTTGATAGAAATCAAGAAGTTAGGAGGAGTGGTGGGCTTAGTGGGGAAGATCACTTTTCTTTTGGGTATGTTGATTTTGAGGTGCATATAGGACATCCAGTAAAGATATTGAGCAGGCATTTGGAGATGGGAGCCTGGAGCTCAGGAGAGAGAAAAGGCTGGATGTATAGTTTCAGGAGTCATCTGCATAGAGATAATATCTAAATCCATTAAGGCTGAAAAGGTTAGAGATAAGAGAGAGAAAAGGAAAAGGCCCAGGACAGAGCCTGGGAGTGTACCAATGCCCAGGGGATAAGACACACTACTGTACAACATAAATTCCTTGAAGACAGGGACTTTTTTGTTTTTGTTTTTATTTTTGTAACCCCAGTGTTTGGATAGATAAATAGATAGAAATGAATAGGTAGATAGAGCATTTATAAAGCACCTTCTATGTCTGAAGTATTATGCTAAGTGATTGGAATACAAAAACAAGCAAAAAGAAAGACAATCCTTGCCTTCAAGAAATTTAAGTAGTCCAGGGAGTTGTGGAGCTGGAGCCAAGTTTGAAGTGAGCATGGCTAGAGTGCATACTTCCTCAAATAGAGGGGGCAACTTACCTAGCACTGTGCCTGACACATAGTAGGCATTTTGTAAATGCTTGTTGATTGAATGAAAGACAGGGATAGTAATCCTGCAAAAGAGATTAAGAAAGATAGGTCTGACAGGCAGAAAGAGAACCAGGACAGAGCAATATCACAAAAAATCAGGGATAGGAGGAGGGGTGGTCAACTATATCAAAAGTGCAATGAGGTCAAGAAAGATGAGGACTGAGTAATGTTTGTATTTTTCAGTAGTAAGATTACTGGTAACCTTGGAGAGAGTAGTTTTTAGTTGAGTGATGGGGACAGAAGCCAGATTATAAGGCGCTGAGAGGTGAGTGGGAGGCGAGAAAGTGTGGGCAACAAATATAGACAGTTTTATTTAGGATTTTGGCTGTGAAAGGGAGACAAGATATAGGAAGAGAGCTTGAAATCATAGGGTCAATTGAAAGTCTTTAAAGGATGTAGAAGATGTGGGCACATTTGAAGGCAGCAGGGAAGAACCCAATCAATAGATAAAAAATTGGCGAGAGAAGGCAGATGGTATCAAGGACACAAATAGAGGGACTGACATTAATAAGAAGGGCTAGTATAAGGGCAATCAAAGTGGGACTTTTTACCATTTTTTTTCTTTGGGAATGCTTCTCAGCACCAAGGCAATCAAGTGCCTTTGACTGAGTCTTGCCTTTGTTTGCAGGAAGGCCCATACCCTTTTCCTATTTAGATCACAAGAGGTGTGAAACCTTCCAGAGGTGTGAAGCACCCAGGCCCTGAAAAAGGCCATATATACCCAGAGGATAGCCATTGAACTCAGAATCGGGAGGAGAGGTTTTGCTTTGGGGATGGATTCACTCATTGGAAGAGTATTGGTATGGAGACTCTGGGTAGCTGTTAAGGAACCCCTGGCTTTGAAAATCCAGATGTTGATGCTTCTCTCTCTGGTAACTGTGTATGTACTGTTGTGGACAGAAGGAAGCCTGTCTGCTGATTTTTCTCTGTTTATTAGTTTCTGTTTGTATTTGCTCTGAAGTTCAGGGTGCTTACTTTTTCCCCTGAACTAAGTGAATGACGTGCATACACACATACACACACACACATATGTTTAATTAAAGTGAGATTATTAACCCTTTAAAGTTGCTTCCCTTAGAAAAGCAAATCAAGAACCTGTGCTAGCAGCCCTTCCATGTGCTGGTGTTGTTGGTCTTGTTGGTCTTACACCTCCACAGCAGCTGCTAGTAACATTGTTGCTATAGCTAGATAATCATTTGAGAATGGAGCAACAAAGAAGCTAGACAACAGTGTGATTTCAGCTCTGGAATTGGGGAGGAGAGGGAGCTTGAGATGGATGATCTCAACTTCTTTGATGAAATGTGAAGAAAATCCTCTGCAAAGAGAGAGAGGAAAAGTGGTATTGTAAATGGCTTGAGAGGACAAGAGGTTTGGAATAGCTGCTATGGAAAGCATGATAGAAAGTCAATCATAGATAAGTAAAAAAAAATTGACTTGAGGCAGCAAGGAGCCTTTGGAATAGCAAATGTTCTTGCCCTCAGAGAATAACCAACCAGTTTTTACAAATACATACACACCATATGTCCAGTGATATGGGGGAGACAAGAGAAGGAGATATGGTCCTGTAGTATAGTTGGGGAGCTAAGAGTTATACACAGGAAACTAAGAGATAATAACACAGTGTTGTGTGCAGATTCTGAGGTGCAAAAAATTATCATGGACTGGAGCAGTCATGGAAAGAAGGCTTCATGGAGGTACAGTATTTCAGCTGGGCCTTGAAGAATGGGTAGAATTCAGAATCTGCATAAGGAACCAGATAGGGCATTCCAGATGAAGGGAACATCATGAGCAAATGCACAGAGATTGGCTTAAGTATGAAATCTGTGTAAGGGAAAGTAGTGGGAATGAGAAGAAGTGAGGAATTCCTATGTTTTTTTATACAAGTCCCTTCCTATTAAAACTTATATTCTTGATGTCTTATGACAGTCAATTCTACAAATAACAACAATCATCTGTCGAGAGGTGTAAGAAAAGGCAATTCAGGAAGTGGTTTCAGTTCAATAAAAACAACAAAACATTTATGTAGTTCCTTTAGGTTCATAAAGCTGTTTTCTCACCATCCTGTGAGGTGAACAGTTATCCTCTTTTCTTCATCATAATTTTATCATAATCCTCCTCCTTGTTATCATCATCATCATCATCATCATTGTCATCTTACAGATGAAGTAACTGAGAAGTGAGGTGACTTCATGGTCATAAAACTACCATCAGAGCTGGGATAGAATAAGGTTGGTCAGCTCTGTCCGTGGTCTTGATGAAGGCCTTTTTTGTTTGTTTATTTGTTTTGTTTTGTTTCACAGTTGTGAAACTGTGCCAGCCATATTCTCTACTTAAGGTATGACACACTTTTATTTGAAGGTCAGAATGCAGGAGCAAGAAACTGTTTAGTACCAGGAGAGGACATGTTCCCAATTTATCCACAAGGCTGAGACACCCCAATTGGGAATCTAGAACAGAATCTGAGGTACATTTGCAAATGTAAAGTGTAGTGTTGCTCCTTTGACCTTCACTAGCTAAAGTGCAGAACTTATTTCTGAGCTAATTACCAGGATACTTCTTGACTCCCAGACCAATTCAATAAAGACTTGTTAAATTCCTACTACCATATTTGGAAGGCACTGTCCTGGGTGCTGGGAATACAAAGACAAAAGTGAAATAATCTCTGCCCTTAGGAGTTTACATTCTACTAGAGCTACTAGATGGGCTATATTCTGTCAAAACAGCAGGAACAAATTCTGCGCCTTAGTTAAAAAGAAAACATCTCATTTGCACGTGAAAGTTTTGGGCATTTTGTTTCATAAGAGGATGAAGAAATGTTCTCCTGAAAATAGACAGGTACTATTTCAAGATATATTGCCACCACTTGCTTCAGCAGCCATGGCCAGGCCACCAGAGAGTGAAAAGGATGCTGCAGAGAGTAAAAAGATTACATGGGCCAGGCGGGAGAGTATAAGACAACTCCATTTATTAAGCTGAAGAAAAGGGCCTACATACCTTTTTAGGCAAGCAGATCAACAAATTCA
>JAQQSZ010016376.1:0-11048 GCA_028646595.1 Phalanger gymnotis
CTGGACTGGGCTTAAATCTTCAGCAGGCTCTGCACTCCTGCTCTGATCAGCCACTTAATTCCTCCCACCAGGCGGGCCTGGGGCCAGAAGCAACTGCAGCTGAATTTCTAAAGCTGCCCCGCCTCTGTTACCCCAGGGGTGGTAGGCGAACCGCAAACTCCGTCTCCTCCCGCAGCTTTTCCCACTAACCTTCTGTGTTGTCTTTGCTGTTTGTGGGTTGTGAGGTCTGGTACATGCCACAGCTCAGTAATTCAGTATGCTAGGGCACTCTCCGTTCCACTCCTGGTCTCCTCGGTCCGCGGTCTGCCGTGCTGCGCCGCGCGTGCTGGGCTCTGCTTGGCTCAGCTCCGCTCCCCTCAGCTGGGAGCTGGCAGTTCTGTGTGGGACAGACCTTACCCCGAGACCATCCAGGCTGTCCTGGGCTGGAGCCCTGCTTCCCTCTGCCACTTTGTGGGTTCTGCAGTTCTACAATTGGTTCAGAGCCATTTTTTTATAGGTTTTTGGAGGGACTTGGTGGGGAGCTCACGCCAGTCACTGCTTTCCAGTCGCCATCTTGGCTCCGCACCCCCCTTGTTAATGTTCACACCTTGGAAATTGGCAAATAAATCAGGACTTAAATTATTATGGAATATTATGGAATATAATCATGGAATATAAATGGAACTCTTCATATCCCTTATCACAATGCTCTGCATGCAGCAAACATTTAATCAATGCTTTTTTAAATGAGATTTTTTTTCTAAATCATCAGAATAGGAAGCAGGATAATTTGGTTCTAGTCCCAATTCTGTCACTATCTCCCCATTCAATGTCTCAGTTTCCTCATCCATAAAATAAATGATCTACAGAAAAAATATTTCTAAGGTTTAAGAACTCTAAATTACTATTTTGTTAATTTATTTGTTAATGATTTTAAAAAGTCTCAAAAAAAATAATGCAGATTAAATTAAAAAGTGTGTTGTGGATCATGGGGGAGAGGGGAGGAATGGTTGTTAAATATTCACATTCCTGCAAAGAATCCATTTATTATTGCAATATTATATACATTATTATATGTAATATATATTATATGCAACATATAATATATATTATATTATATATTATTATATTGCAATAGTCCATGTGAGAAATAATGAGGGCCTGAAGGAAGGAAACAAGCACCTACTAAGTGCTTTACAAATATTATCTTATTTGGTCCTCACATCAATCGTATGAGATAGGTAGTATTATTATTATCTTCATTTTATAACTGAGGAAACTGAGTCAGGCAGAGGTTAAGTGACTTGCCCAGGGTCACAAAGTTAGTAAATGTCTGAAACTGGATTTGAATTCAGATCTTCCTAATTCTAGGCCCAGGGCCACTGTGCCCCCTAGCTGCCTCTGAACTAAGATGGTGGCTGTGTGAATGGAAAAAAAAAAGGGTCAAGAAGCTAGAATGGAGGTAAAAATGGCAAGATTTGTCAACTGATTATAAATGTGGAGTGAGGAAGAATGAAATGGGCAGCTAGGCGGCGCAGTGAGTAGAGCACTGGCCCTGGATTCAGGAGGACCTGAGTTTGACACTTGACACACTTACTAGCTGTGTGACCTTGGGCAAGTCACTTAACCCCAATTGCCTGCCTTTCCCCCTCAAAAAAAAAAAAAGAGAAAGAGTGAAACATCGAGAGCGATGTTGAGGTTGTGAATCTGTGAGACTGGTAGAATGAAGGTGCCCTTGACAGAAGTAGGGAAGTTTTGGTGGAAGGGAGACTTTGGGGGAAAAAAAGGTGAATTTTGTTATAGATACATTGAATTTGAGATGTCTATAGAGCATCCATTTTAAAATATCCCGAATGTAGGTGGTGATGTAGACTGGGACCCTGGAGAGAGATTGACATGAGAGAGATGGAATCGAGTCATCCACATGGCTCTGATAATCCCTTGGGAGCTGAGGAGGTGGCCCAGAGGGAGATGAGGCATGACAGCTTTGGGGACAACTGCAGTTAGGCAGTGTAACCTTCATCTATACAGCAAAAGTTTGTAGGTTTCAAGATTTTTTTTTTCCAGGAAGTAACCTTTCTCTTTTTGTTTACTTTTTGGTTTTTCTTGTTTGACCATTGACTATTTAGATCAGTTGCACTGACTACACTATATATTTTTATGCTTCCCTTTGTGCCTTGTGCCCTGGGATTCTGCAATTTTATCGCTTAGCAGGTGTTGGAAATGTGCTGTCGATAAGAGCCTGAAGAACCGAATTCAAATCCAGTTTCAGACGCTTACTAGCTGTGTGACCCTGGGCAAGTCATTTAACCTTTGCCTCAGTTTCTTCAACTGTGAAATGGTAATGATAAGATCACCTGCCTGCCAGGGTTGTTGTGCTGAGATAACTATAAAGCCCTTGGCACAGTGGGCACTATATAAATGCTTATTCCCCTGCCTTCCCCCTGTGTCCCACCTCAGGATCAACAAATGGTTGGTTGCCTGAGATCATGGCTCGAGTATGTATGCACATTTCACCATTTAAGGGCCGGGGCAGAGGAAGGAGCATCAACCCTTCTCTACTTCCCTTCCTCCCATTCTCTGCTTCCCTCCCATCTTCATTTCAGGGATAGGCTTGGATAGTCCTGACATAGCTGGGGAAGAGAAGAGATTCCTCAGTTGGTCACCTCACCCCCACCCCCTCTAAAGACCCAGTGAATCCCCATCTCTTCCTGCTCGCTGGCCAATAAGGGGTTTGCTTCATCCTTCCAAAGCCCCGCAGGTCCCTTAGCAGTGAACCAGCCGCATACGTGGTGGTCTGGCTTTGAGCACTCCACGAGATGGCTCCTTTGGCCCATTCCCACACATACTCCAAATCCTACTATAATTGTAATTGTCATCTCACAATTATATTACTATATAATTACTATATAATACTAACCTCCTGGATAGTCCATTTGGAAGTTGAGAGTCTTACATTTTTCAAGTTTCAGGTTTGCTAGTAACTCACTACATAACAAAATTATGAAGCAACACCTTTATTAACATTTTTGCCCTTTGGGCAAAAGTCCTATGATCTTTTTTCCTTATGAAATCTGCCTTAAAGGAACACAATGCAAAAGAAAAACAGGCCCTTCAAGCTTCTATTTCATTGCCTGCTTTCCTTTCTTCCTTCATTTGGCTTTTTCGTCTTTCCTTACTGAATGTGTTACCCTCCCTCCTCCACTGCCCTTACCTGAAACACAGTCATTTTCTAGTGTAATGAATACATTTTAAGCTATTGTAAGATTCTTCCAAATAGTAGGCCCCTCCTCTCTTTTCTCCCATACTACTTCACTCAGATTTGTAGAGACCGGCAGTCTGGCCCACCAGAGAAAGAGTGTGTTCCCCCTACCTCAGGAGAGGAGACTGGAAAATGCTGGAAACTCTACTCTTCAGCCTGTTAGAGATTTTCTTCCCTCTTTTCCTCCTGTATTGATTAAGCGTGTATAATTTCAATTTCAACCACCCAAGGACATATTTCCCACTGAGATCGGTGCTCTTATGGAACTAACCGTCCCCTGTACCACCGTTTAACTTAATGTGGGGTTTTCTGGGAACCAATAATTAAAGGCATTGGGCGGAATATGCCTGGTACACTGGCTGGTGACTCAGCTGGGATGAGTGAGTCAGCAGGAGGCAGCAGGTCCTGACCGAGACCCCTGGCCCAGCTCTTAGTGCTGCAGGTGTTGGGGAGGGAGTTTGAGCCTGCAGAATAAGAAGACCTAAACTTAGGAGAAGCTTGAATTCAGTCAAAATGTAACTGTGTGTGCTCCTGTGATTTGGGCTTTTCTAGTTTTCTGCTTGTTCTTTAGACTGTGAATGCTGGTCTCCTTCAGTCACCCAGATAAGTGAGCTGGTCTGGCTTGCAGGTCCTTTGGCCCCCTCTCATCTCAAACCCTGCTTTCCTATACCTGGAGTGGGTCTTTCCCCTCGATAGCTGGGGATGTTCCAGTTACAGTGAGGTGTTCATAAAAACCCTAGACATTTTCTGAAATCTAGCCTTGCCCCTTCATGTGAATCATGTCCTTTATAACATCTTTGACAAGTGGTCATCTTGCCTCTTCTTGAATAACTACTGTGATGGGGAGCTTATTACTTTAGGAGCCTCCCCATTCTGTGTTTTGAATATTGGATGGTAATACTGGTATAAGCAACTTTGCTCAAAGAAGTTTTTCAGTTCTGGTGGTAAATTCAGGATTTTCTCCTGATATGGTAATCACGGGGTCAGGGTACAGACATCTCCACATTTAATGTTCATTTGTTTTAAATGGAGACAGAAGTGGGTAAGATCACAGAAAAGCATCCAGAAGGAGATTCCTATGGTACACGGGGAAGGTATTCCTCTTTCCCCAGTCCCATGCTGTATCTCAAATAGAGTTGGTTATTAATCTCCCTCAGTTCAGACTGGATCCTGTAAATCAACTCTGAGCTGCCTAAAGTCTAATGGAGACTGAGACAAAAGGTCTGTGATTCCCCATTCCTTGAGCTAGAGGATAGATGTGTTTTCTGCTTTTCCCAATCTCTATTGGAGCTGAAAACATCAACCTCACAACAAGAATAAGAAGCCAGTAATTTATTTATATATCAACAAGAATAAATAAACCATCTGGATGGAAGGAACAGAGAAGATAGGATAAGGTAGAGGAGAGTATCTGAGCAAATGCGCAAACTGTGCAGTGTATGGGCTGATTGAGACGCCTTCCTCTGACCAAGAGGAGCTGGGGCGGTTGCTTCCTTTCTGACGCAGTCATGGGAAAAAGGGTATTGTTTCTAAGGTGCAGCTGGGTCATCTCAACCTGGTTTTGAATAGCATAGCAAGCACCATGTTTGCCAGTAGCAGGCACAGGAATAATACCTTCCAGAATCATTCTGAGAAAGAGCAAAGAATATAAACTCAAGCGCTGGTTAAGTGAGTGACTCTGGAAAGACCACGTGGCTCCAAGATGGAAGATGAGCTCTCGATTGCAACTCATCTAGCTTATTCCCTTTCAATCATCTTTCTCCCAGAAGTCTCCATAAAGACATCCCAGAAACCCAATTCTATGATATCCGTGGCTGTGATGGGAGGATTCTGGGGAAGCACCTCCCATCTCCATGGTAATGGCGAGAAAGAAGTGGAATTTAGTTTATAAAGTTTCCAGTGCATTTCCTTCTAAATTTCTCTTTCAGAATTTTAATGTTATTTTCAAAATTCTTTTATAAAATTACTTGGAGAAAATCTTGAATTTGCCATCAGAACTGAAAACTTATTTGAGCAAAGTTGCTTAACTAAAGGCAATCGTGCTTGTTCCTGAGCATAGCACTCACTTAATAATGAAAAACTTAGTCATGCAAGTGACTGTCTCCCTTGATGCCTGTTGACCTTTTCCTTTCATTCCCCTGTGACACATGGTGTATGGGGGCATTCTTCTCTGTGACCAGATAAGGGTTACCAGGATTATATAGTATCAAATGAAGCATCATTTTACTACTTCCAAGAAATACTTTTGTCTTTATTTTGAAGGAAACCCTGATATAGTCAGATAATGTACTTCTGGACCCTTATTTTGATGGCCCTTAACCTTTGACGAGGTAATTTAGTTTTAGACAGTCATTTTGTGATGTTAATAACATCACTTCCCATTTCTTTCCATTGTCCATTCGGTTAACTCAGTCAGATAGTACTGCAGGGACAGTATGACCTTGAAACGAACACTAAGAATGCCAAGCTATTGCTGTGTTTCAGGTTGTATCAGAAATGGCCTTTTTTAACCCTGAGCAGGTACAATGGTGAGTGAGCAAAATAACCCTTCAAAATCCTTCATTTATGAAAATCATACAAGTGATATTATGGCACACGTGTCAAGGAAAATAGAGGATAGAGCCCCTTACCCATTCCACAAAGAAGAAACCTTTCTTGGAAAGCAAAAATGAGTACTACTTGGCAGAACTGAAGACTGGAGATCGACATGGCAACAGATAATTAGAGTCACAAGATTAATCATACTCTCTGGTCCTGAGATCCCATGGCTGGAACTTTACCATACCAATGTCATTAAAAAGAAAAAAGGGATTTATTTGAATAAAAAATACATATATATGTATACATATATATATATACACACACAACTGCTTTATTTTTAATATGGAAAATCTAGAAAACCTTTATATGTCCTGTGATTAAGGAATGGCTACATGAATTGTGGTTTGTTATTGTTTAGTTGTGTCTGACTCTCCATGACCCCATTTAGGATTTTCTCAGCAAAGATACCGGAGTGGTTTACCATTTTGTTCTCTAGCTCATGTTATAGAGGAGGAACTGAGACAAACAGGATTAAATGACTTACCCAGGGTCACATAGCTAGTAAGTGTCTGAGGTCGGATTTGAACTCATGAAGATAAGTCTTCCTGATTCCAAGCCCAGTGTGCCACCTAGCTGCCCTTGTAAATTGTGATAGGTTAATATAAAGTAATATCCTGGTGCTGTTAAAAAAAATCAGTTACCTAGCATTTATTAAGTGCCTACTATGTGCCAGGCACAGTGTTTAGTGCTTGGGATATAAAGAAAGACAAAAAACAGTCTCTGCTCTTAAGTAGCTCACAGTCTAGCAAGGAAAACAAATTCAAACAACAATACACAAACAAGTTATATACAGGATAAATTGAAGGTAATCTCAGAAGGAAGGCATTAAAATTAAGGACTAGGAAAGGCTTCTTGCAGAAGATGGGACTTTAGCAGAGATTTGAAGGAAGTCAGGGAAAGTAGAAAGTAAAGATGAAAAGGGAGCATATTCCAGGAATGGGAGACAGTCAGTGAAAATACTCCAAATTGTGTGAGGAGCAGCAAGGAGGCCATTGTCACAGAATCAAAGAGCGCTTGGAAGGGAACAGGGTGTAAGAAGACTAGAAAGGTAGGAAAGGGCAGGGTTTACCTTGCCAAAGAGAAGGGCCATCTCTTCCTGTGAGACAGAGGTAAAGGAGGAGATAATACAGAAGGCATCTGAGTGATACAGGGAGAAGGGGGAGCACTTGTTAAAAAGCCTCAATTTTTTCAGTGAAATATGAAGCAAGGGAAATGAGAAATTTGAGCGGAGAATGAGAAAAATGAGTGGAGGAGATCAAAGCTGTGGACAATCTTAGGAGTGGTGAAAAGCTCCATGGTAAGTGGGTCTAGTGAACTGCTGTGTTGTTGTTTACTTCTGTCCAACTCTTCATGACCCTGTAGGCCACAGCATACCAATACTGGCCATGGGGTTTTCTTAGCAAAGGGTGGTTTGCCATTTCCTTCTCCTGTAGATTAGGGCAAACAGAGGTTAAGTGACTTGCCAGAGTCTGAAGTCTGATTTGAACTCAGGGCTTCCTGATTCCAGGCCTAGTACTCTATCCACTGAGCCATCTAAGCTGCCTCGAAGTGAGCTGATTAGGGAGGTGTATGTGCCAGGATTACCTTGCTTTGGTGAGGGCCCAACTGAGATCATGTAATGTAAATTTGTGGCTGATCAGGCATCATGGTTTCATGATTTTCTTCAGCTTCGTTCAGCAGCACAGGTTTTCCCTTACTCCCTCTACATGACCTGTCCACTTCCATTTTAGAACTTTGATGATATCTTTTATACTACCTCCACATTTATACCAGGTTTATGCCATGTTTCATACCACGTTTACGACATAATTCTTCTTTGCTATTATGCTATGGCCTATTGATAGCTACTCTCCATCTCTCATTTATCCTTTGAGTGACTTACAACATGATGAAGGCATGATAAGAGAACAGGCAAACTTTTTCAAATAACTTTCCACATCAGACTATGTCTATTTTTCATTATCATTATTATAAATATAAATATATATTATAAATATACCTCTCCGCTCCCCCTATCTCCACCTATGAAATCATTCCCCATAACAGAAACTTTTTTTTTGAAAAAGAAAAAAAAGTTTTACTCTGATCAGTGAAGTTACCAATTATGACTTCCAAAGACTTAATGGCGAAATAAGCCTCCTGCTTCTTGGCAGAGTGGTGGTGGACCTGAGATGTGGAACAGAGCATACATTTTCAGTTGGGGCCCATGTTTTGACTTGTTTTACTTCATTCTTTATTCGTTAGGCTGCTCAATGGCTGAAGCAGGGGTTGGGGAATCAGTGGGAGGTTCTGTCCATTTACATTGTTATAGTCATCGTCTGTATATGTTGTGGTATATGTAATTTTCTATCTGTATATAGGTACATGTGTGTGTAAATGATATATAGAAAAATATTTGCAAATATTTTGTAAGAAGGAAGTAAATTAGTAAATATCTCCCTATAGTTTACTGGTTTTGATTACTTCATATTTCATTATATCTTCCTGTGTTTCTCTGAATTCACCTTCATCTTTTCTTATCATGTAAAAATATCACATTACATATACGTACCACAGTTTTGTTTAGCCATTCCCCAATCAGTGAACATCTACCTATTGTGTTTCTGGTTTTTTGCTGTCATAAAAAAAAGCTGTAGTGAATATTTTAGTATACGTGGGAACTTTTTCGTGTTTTTGACATCCTTAGGGTATATGAGTGACTAAATGAATAAATGAACAGGCGAATAAAAATGCATCTGTTGTTCATAGCAGTAAATTTTATAGTAGAACTGAAAACAAAGAAGGAAGGAAACAAGCAGTTAAAATGCCTACTATGTGCCAGGCACTGTGCTAAGCACTTTACAAATATTACTTCGTTTGATCTTTACAACAACCCTATGAAGTAGGTATTATTATTATCCCTATTTTACAGCAGAGGAAACTGAAGAAGAGAGAGCTTAAGTAACTTGCTTGGGGTCACCAAGCTGGTAAGTGTCTGAGACTGGATTTGAACCCAGATCATACCTCCAGGCAGTTGCCAAATTTGGGGAAAGACTGATCAAACTGTAGTACATGAATCTAATGGAAAATTATTGTGCTGTAAGAAGGTATGAATGTGAGGATACAGAGAAGCAGAGAAAGACTTACATGAATGGATGCAGAATGAAGTAAGCAGAGTCAAGAACACAACGTATACCATAACTACACTTATGTAATGGGTCACTGCAAAGCAATAAAAATGAATGTTGCAAAACTCCAAAGAACAAGCACGACCCCAAAGAAGAGTAAAAGTAAAAGAGAGACATACTCACCCCAGTCATTTACAAAGGTGGGAGGTCCACAAGTGTGGAACATCACATATATTTTCAGACTTTTTTGACTGCAAAGAGTGGTTTGGTTGATTTTTTTTTCCTTTAAAGTATTTGTTATACTATTAAGCGGAAAATAAAATTAAAAAAATATTATTTGTTACATGGAATGACTGTCTGGGAGGGAGTAAGTGAGTTCTTTGGGTAGAAATGTTGGCAATGTAAAAACAAAAGCTATCAATAAATTTTTTTAAAAAGAAAAAGCATATCTTAAGCCCTTAGAGTTTGCCAAACAGCGTGCTAAGTGCTAGGAAAACAAATAACAAAAGCAAATAGAGTCCTGGCCTCAAGGCATTTATACTTTAATAAGTAAGAGACTACATATTTAGGAGAGGGGTGATAGAGGGGGGATTTTGGCTACAAAGTTACAGTGAGTAGAGCCCCTTTCCAGGAGAAATGACAGAGTTGATTTGATTACGCACCCATAACTGATAAACTGTAAGGAAGGAGAAGGGAGAAGGTTTGTGCCTGGTTGAAGAGACTTTGAGTGAGAAAATGTCAGGAGAGTAAAGTGAGGCATAGCTGAGTCGGTAAGTGAGGCAACCATAAAATAGTACAAGGCCCCAGGGCAAACGTTTCAGGGCTGGAAGGATTAATTACTCCAGGATGTGGTTTCTGGTCTCCCAGCAAGGCAGCTGGGGAGAAAATGGCCAGAACGAAGTGGTATGTGTAGCAGTGGGAGGTCTGGCACATCATACAATCACGCAAATGACCCCTCTTTGGTTGTTAACTTGAGGTCCCAGGCCCAAGCCAACTTTCTATTTTGGAATTAGAAATTTTTTGCTCCTGTTAAATCCCTGACTATCCATCTGTCTCCTCAAAACTCACTTTGGAGACTCCACCCAACAAAACACCACTGGCAGTATGGTGGGCTGTGAGGGTTCTCCACAGGTCCCGGAATCCAGCAGAATTATTCCTGTTCCATTATGCTTTGTTCTTGCCAGCACAAACCTGTTTGGTCTCCTTACATAGGAATTATATCCCAAACTATTAATGTGAGAAACACAGCTTTAGGAAATGTATTAGTGAGTGAGTCTGGGTTCTGGGAGAAAACTAAGAGCGGGGAGTAGGAAGTGTAGGTTTTAGCTCTGGCTTTGCTACTTATTCTCTGTGTGACCAGGGGCAAGTCAAATCACATTCCCAGGCCTTAGTTTCATCATCTGTAAAATGAGGGAGTTGGTCAGCATTTCTCAAACTTTCTGTTCTCAGGACCCCTTTGCACTCTTAAAAATTATTGAAGACCTCTCCAAAGGTGCTTTTGTTTACGAGTTCTGTTTATCAATATACCATATTAGAAATTAAAATACCAATATTATTATGGAAATAACTTGACTATGAAGACCCCCCGAAAGAGCCCAGGAGCCCCCAGAGATCCCTGGACCGTACTTTGAGAACCACTGGATTAGGTGGTTCCCATTAGGAAGTTCCCATCAAGTCCAAGGCTAAGATTTTAAGCTTCAAAAGTATGTAGATTTAGCTGCATCTGTCCAATCTTTGTGTCATTTAGCAATTTTGGTGCGGATGGCTAAAAATAAAGGACAATTATAACAAGAGGGTGGAATGTCATTTATCTATAGCCAAGACTGTGTGGGAGCATGGTGAGTGCTAATCACTAAATTTTCAAAGTGAGCATTCACTCATCAGAAATCCACAAACACGGGGCGGAGCCAAGATGGCGACTGGAAAGCAATAACTGGTGTGAGCTCCCCACCAAGTCCCTCCAAAAACCTATAAAAAAATGGCTCTGAACCAATTCTAGAGCTGCAGAACCCACAAAGTGGCAGAGGGAAGCAGGGCTCCAGCCCAGGACAGCCTGGATGGTCTCGGGGTAAGGTCTGTCCCACACAGAACTGCCAGCT
>JAQQSZ010016377.1:0-11048 GCA_028646595.1 Phalanger gymnotis
TCTACCACCCTGTCCCCAGCAGTTTTTCCCAGTAACCTTCTCTGTTGTCTTTGGTGTTTGTGGGTTGAGAAGTCTGGTAACTGCTGCAGCTCACTGAATCAGGGTGTTAGGGCACGCCTTGCCCGGCTCCTGCTCTGTTTGGTCCGTGCTGCCCATGCTGGGCTCTGCTTGGCTTCCCTGCACTCCTAGCTCCATGAGCAAAAGACCTCACCCAGCAACCATCCAGGCTGTCCTGGGCTGGAGTCCTGCTTCTCTCTGCTATTTTGTGGGTTCTAGAATTGGTTCAGAGCCATTTTTTTAGGTTTTTGGAGTGGCTTGGCAGGGATATCACTCTAGTCTCTGCTTTCCAGCTGCCATCTTAGCTCTGCCCCACCCCTCGTGAAAATATCAAAATAGTGAATTCTTAGCCCAGAAGCTGGATTCTTTGGATTTATCAAAGAGTAGATTCCTGTAGTCATTCACTACTGCATCTTGTATACCTAACCTATTCCACTGATCCACTACTCTGTTTCTTAGTCATTACAAAGTAATTTTGATGACTGCTGCTTTATAGTACAGTTTAATATCTGGTATGGCTAAGGTACCTTCCCTAGCATTTCTTTTCATTAATTCCCTTGATATACTGGACCTCTTGTTCTTCCAGATGAATTTTGTTATTATTTTATCCAGCTCTGTAAAATAATTTTTTGGTAGTTTGATTTGTATGGAACTGAATAAGTAAGTTTATTTAGGTAAAATTGTCATTTTTATTAGATTAACTCAGCCTAACCATGAGCAACTGATGTTATTCCATTTAATTAGATCTGACTTTATTTGCATGACAAGTGTTTTGTAATTATGTACCTATAGGCCCTGGGTTTTTCTTGGCAGGTAGACTCCTAAATATTTTATAATTTCTACAGTAACTTTAAATGGAATTTCTCTTTCTATGTCTTGATGTTGGGCTTTGTTTGTAATGTATAAAAATGCCAAGGAATTATGTGGATTTATTTTATATCCTGCAACTTTACTAAAGTTAGTTATTACTTTCAGTAGTTTTTTACTTGATTCTCTAGGATTCTCTAAGTAAATCATCATATCATCTGCAAAATGTGATAATTTAGTTTCTTCTTTGCCTATTCTATTTCCTTTGATTTCTTTTTCCCCTCTTATTGCTACAGCTAACATTTTTATTACCAAATTGAAAAATAGGGGTGATAATGGACATCCTTGTTTCACCCCCAATCTTATCGGGAATGCATCTAGCTTATGCTCATTATATATAATGCTTGCGGAAGGTTTTAGGTCAATGCTATTCACAATTTCAAGGAAAACACCATTTATTCCTATGCTTTCTAATGTTTTTAATAGGAATGGGTGTTGTATTTTGTCAAAATCTTTTTCTGCCTCTATTTAGATGATCATGTGGTTTCTACTAATTTTGTTGTTGATTTGATCAATTATACTGATAGTTTTCTTAATATTGAACCAGCCTTGCATTTCTGGAATAAATCCTACCTGGTCATAGTGTATTATTCTCATGATATGTTGCTGCAATATTTTGCTAATACTTTATTAAAATTTTTGCATCAATATTCATTAGGGAAATTGGTCCATAATTTTCTTTCTCTCTTTTGACCCTTCTTGGTTTGGATATTAGTACCTTATTTGTGTCATAAAAAGAATTTTGTGTGACTCCTTCATCCATTTTTCTTAAATAGTCTATAAAGTATGGGAATTAATTGTTTTTTAAATGTTTGATAGAATTCACATGCAATCTCTTCTGGTCCTGGAAATTTTTTTCCTAAGGAATTCATTCGTGGCTTGCTCAATTTCTTTTTCTGAGGCATGGTTATTTAGGTATTTTATTTCCTCTTCTGTTAACCTGGGTAATTTATACTTTTTGTAAATATTCATCTATTTCCCTAAAGTTGTCGAATTTATGGATATACAAGCATTTAATAATCCTAAGACTTAAGGGAAACATACTCATTTTTATTCATACCTATCTAACATTAAGATTTCAAAATCCTTCCATATTTTTTCCCATTAAAATGAAGGTATGAGTGGCTAGAAGTATGTGATGAAAATTAATAAAAGGAAAGTAATATGTGATAAATGAATCTAAAACTTGAAATGAAAAATATTTTAAGTAATTAGAAACTAGTTGTAATTAAGTAATAGTAACACTTATTTTCACTATCAATATGTACTATATACTAAATATTTTTATAAATAATACATTATTTCTTAAATTACAGGTTTAATAATTAATAGTAATAATACCCTCATTGGATGGTATGAACTTATTAATTGGCAAGGAAATAAAATTTTGCAAGAATTTTTTTAATTTTTCTCCTAGTAGTCATCATAATTATATCTTTAAACAAGAAATGCAAGCATAAATGAAAGCATTTTCATGGTGTTTGTGTTTGTGTATTTATATGTATGTATATATCTATGTATTTATGTATGTGTGTGTATGTATACATACACATAGAGAAGCATACACATTTATACTTTTTTAGCGCACTTGATCTTTGAACATTAAATGACTTGTTCAGTCACACAGTCCAGAACTATCTGAGGCAGGATTCAAACTTAGGACTTCAGACTCCAAAGCCACCATTCTAACCACCTTGAAATCTAGCTCTCTGCATCTTTGAATGTTAAGTTAAAAAGTATGTTAACAGGATAAAAAACACGATGTTATCCTCTTAAGCTGTTAAACATCTGGGTCAAACTAAGTTGCATACTTCTACATTATCATAAAAAATGTAAAAATTTATCATTTGCAGACACTATGTATGGTGTCTGTGAATAGTAATAGTAAGGTTATTATCAGCTATCTATCCAATTGTAGGCATACGGTGCAATTACCCTGATATCAGTTATCAATAACAATTTATAATGGTGTGATGAGAAGACAAAATAAATGATCTAATGAAAATCAAATAATAACAAATTGTGTACAGATATATATATATATATATACATATATAGGTGCATATATCAATATCTGTCATATGTATGAAGATAGATAAGATATAACTGTTACATGTGTAGTATGTTTATCTTTTAAACATAACAGCATATATCAGCTTCTACTTCAATAATCGTTAATTCTAACAGTCGAGAGATATCTCCTTTACTGGTGCAAATCTCAATCCCTCTTTGTCATAGTGGTTTCTGTGAGTTAGTCTAATTGTAAAAATTCATCACGTAGTACCCGCTTATAATTAGGTTATCCAAGCACTTTTTTAATACCTGACACATAGTCCATCACCAAACCTGTGTCTCAAGATTTCTTACTTAGTTGGATTTACCTAACTTTGCACTCTTCTGGCAGACCATTGAGAACCCAGTGTCAACATCAAATTCTTATATGATAAGAGTGAGCTGGATTTTCCAGTTAGTGAAGAGATATATGAACACATGCACATGTACATGTACACATATATTAAGTATTTCAAATAAATCATTCATCTCATCACTGTGAGTTTTTTCTCCACTGGTCAAAATCACAATGTATTCAAGATTTTTTATCTTGTTGTAATCCTCCCCATTTTTTAGGCAAATTTTCCACAAGGTTTCTACTGAACATTCGAGAGGCCTTTCTCTAATTCTTTAATATTTTCTTGATCCTAGTACATCTATCTTTCTACCAATTAGTCCTTATTCTGACTACATGATCAGAGCACATACACTTTTATAGATTCATGGCCTTCATTTATTTGATCACTGTTTATGTTTAAAGTTATTGATATTATAACAAATTTACAAGTAAGGGAGTTGGATGATATAATGTCAAAGTTCCTTTATATTTATCTCAGACGTCTGATTTTGAAATCTTAGAATGTCTTAATTTGGGAGTTTCCATTTTGGATGTTGACTCCCAAATAAGTCCTCAAGTAAAGCCTGGAGTATATTTTTCAGGGGGTTCTAATCTCAACCCTCACTTACATTTTCAAATTGGGCCCCCAGAGTGCAGCTACTATATTTCTGTTAATAGTCTTGAGAGTCAGTGGTGGGGAAGGGTGCATACTAATGCTACTGGTTTGAATCAACATTACAGTGTGGTCTCCACCAATATCACCAACTGTAATTAATATCTCCTTTATATCATTGATTGACCCAGTAATTAGCTCTTCAGTATTATTTGACCAATTAACATTAACATTAACAATGTCATAGTTATTGAAAAGTCATACCACCAACCAAAAAGAAGGAAAAAAACAACCCCTACAATGGAAATAAACTCTTACATTCCTCTTTCTGACATTTTTCAGTCCCTAATGAAAATTGGTTCGACATTAAAGCAGTTCCTACAAAGCATTTGCTCCACTGAGTTCACTTACAAATGTGGCATAGCCATTGGACAAGTCCCTCCTTTGCTGTAGACCATGACTTCACTTCTACTAGATGGATTCACTATGGGGGATAATCTAATGAAAATCTAATGAAAATAAATAGTAGTAAATGGTGTGCAATCCCCTAGTTTGCTCTGCAGGGCCTCTCTGGAATCTCATCAAGCCCAGCTATAGCTGTCTCTGCCTGAGACTCATATCACTGAACCTTTGGTGTTTGGCTTCTTACTTTTGACATATCATAAGGTCATTACACCTGTAATGCTCCTTTATCTCATGTAAGGAAAGAACAGGAAAAGCAAATAAACAAACAGAAAGAAATGGTAGTTATTCTAGGCAACATGGTGTCTGGGTGAGGAGGGCCTAAGTCCTCCCTTCCATCAGGAGGCATATGGCCATTTTTACCTCTTTTGCCACCAGAGAACAGACAGACTACATTGTGCCTTTTGTAAGCCTGCTCAGCAGCTAAACTAAAGTCCCACTAGGTAAGCAGAGCATCAGTGTATGCTCTGAAATGTAAAGTCATACAACTCCCTCATATGTTATCACAAATTTCAGGAGTAGGTTGTCAAAGGCTCTCAGTACATACCCTGTGAATACTTCTAGCATTTGGGCCCTCATTGGCCAGTGTCCCTTGACACTAACTTTTCAAATTGTAAATCTTATACTGGTCTTATTAATGGCAAACCCTGATGTTAAATGATTCTCTCCCCCACTTTTCCTGCTATAGTTTTTCAGAACACTGATACGCTTTTGATATCTGTGGCTAGTAACAACAAACCAATGAGAGACAGATGTAAAGAAAGTTGCAACCGCTACTGTTTAGAATGCCATCTTTCTTGATTTGAACATTCTTGTTTGAAGGCCAGCTAGTGCCATTAAATTCCTTATTGGAAATTTTCATCTGATTCATTACTGTGATTTGTAGTTGTGTAGAGACACACTTGATTATTCTTGCGCTTCAAGCTCTATCGAATCTACAGAAGGTCTTCTCTTTCCTTTCATAGTTTGTGCAGAGGGTCTGCCAGTTTGTAAGCATTTGAAGTTTGTGGTATTATCTATGTTTGTTTGAAAAAGAAGTGATATTTCACACAGAAGAAATTTCTAATACTGCATTTTTAATGGACTAATGAACAGTAGCACTGCCTGTTTGGTGATAACATTATGGAATTTTGATTAGTTCACTTATTGTGTACCTATTTAATTGGAAATCCATTGTACCAAAGTGAGAAAAGAGAACCTTTGTTTTCTTACAGAATTTAATTTTATATTTAGCACTTGTGACCATTAGGCTTTTTCAACTCAGTTCAACGATGTCAATTAAGTTCAAAAAAATTTTAAGCATGCATGGTGCCCAAAGTACTGGAGATACAAAGATGAAAAACAACCTAGTCTTTGACTCTGAAGCAGTATGACACAGAGTGGATAAGGTGCTGGACTAGGAGTTAGGAAAACTGAATTGTATAACTACCTCTGACATTAGCTGTGTGAGCCACAGGCAATTCATAACCTTTCAATTCCTCAAGTTCCTCATTTTAAAATGCAGCTGATAATAGTAACTCTCAGGGTCATGTTTATGTGAAGATCAAATGAGTTAAGGAAAATAAAAATATGAAATGCCACAAAATGTCACTTATCATTATTGAAATTGAACATGGGTGATGCAACAGCTACCCAAATAAGTATAAATCAAGACTGATATGTTCGGAGAATAAAGAAAAGTTCTGTAAAGGAAATGAAAGCAAGCTGGGCCTTGAACCAAAAGAAGAATTTTAACAGATGGATGTCAGGAGTGGGCTAGATTCCAGGCAGATGTGATAACCTTGTTCAGATGAATAGTGGCTGGATTGGGGGATGAGGAACGAAATTGAAATAATTAGATTGTTCTAATTATCCAGGTTAAGTGGGCCATCAAATGTTTGATTCTTAGAGCATGGATTTGGAGGTAAAAAAGAACATGGGCAGAGGAGGGGGAGTTCATAAAACCTTCTGTTTACAGATGAAGAATAAATGACTTGCCCAGCATCACAAAAATTGGTTTAACCCAGAATCGAACTCAGGGCCTCTGATCGAAGAAACAATATGCTTTCTACTATACATTGTTATTTAATGTTGCCTTTTTGGTAAGCTTTGATATTTGTGATATTTACTTGTATGAGATGGTTTGTGATATTTATTTGTATGAGATGGTTTGCTAGCTATAATCTAGAAAGTTTCATGGAAGCAAACATTTTCAGTCATTAATATAGCCTCCAAGCAATTTGGAACTCTGCCCAAAGGGCTACAAAACTGTGCATACCATTGGATTCAGCAATACCACTGCTAGGTCTGCATACCAAAAAGGTTGCAAAAAAAGAAAAGAAAATGATGCAAGTGTACTAATATATACATATATACATACATATATATATAATATATATATACATATATATACATGTATATATGTATATGTATATATATACATATATACATATACATATATACATATATATATATACATATATATATATACATATATATATATAACTGCTCTTTTTGTGGTGGCCAAGAGTTGGAAATTGAGAGGATGCCCATCAATTGGGGAATGACTGAACTAGCTGTGGTATATGAATGTAATGGAATAGTATTTTCCCATCAGAAATGATGAGCAGTCACACTTCAGAAAAACTTGGAAAGGTTGAACTGATACTGAGTGAAGTGTACAGGACCAGGAGAACATTGTACACAGTAACAGCAACAGTAGGAAATGACTGAATTTGATACACTTTGATCCTCTTCTCAGCAATACGTGATCTAAGACAATTTCAAAAGACTCATGATGGAAAATTCTATCCACATCCAGAGATCAATCTATGGAGTCTGCATGCAGATTGAGGCATACTATTTTCTGTCATTTTTTTTTCTTTCACATGACTTTTCCCTTTTGCTCTGATTCTTCTTTCACGAAATGACTAATCTGGAAATGTGTATAATATGATTATACATGTATATTGTGTTTCAGATTGCATGCCATCTTGGGTAGAAAGAGGTGAGAGAAGTGGGAAAATTTAGAACTCGAAATCTTATGAAAGTGAATGTTGAAAATTAAAAATAAAGAAATAAATTAATTTTTAAAATATTATAGCCTTCAATGGTCTTACAATTGAAATTAGTTGATTTGCTGTTATTTATGGCATATTTACATGAAGACTCTGAATTTGTTGATATTCATACAATATTACCTACATTAGAAGAGTTCATAATTTAGCTGTTTTAGGACTTCAGTGTTTAGAAAGTTTTTCTGCTCTAATATGGGAATTTTTTTAAATAAAATGATACTAGAATAGCGCTTTTAAATGTACTTAAAAGACATTTTCATTTGAAAAGAATTAAAGAAAGTTATATTTAAAATAATATCCTTAATTATTGACTTTTCCTGCTAGGTAAGGGAAAGAGTGGAATGAGTGGAATTAGCATAAATGGTCTGAAATAACTCTTAAGTTCTCAATGTTTTAGGCAACTCTGTAAGATAAATAGGACAGAAATGCCAACCTGCATAGAGGGAAACTTTTTGTATATGGAGTTTCCTCAAAAGAGGCTTCCCAAAATGAACAAAATAGCATGTCTAATCCCTATCACATCACATCTCAGGGAGGAATATTTCATTAAATACAAGTAGCAAAATTTGTCAAACCAATCCTCCATTGTTGGGTTGCCACATTTAATCTCATTGTTTCCAAGCCATATTTGCAACCATGACTGTTTTTTATTAAATAACCAACATCAACATGTGTTTAATGAAATATTGATTTCTTCACTTACAGACACAAATTTGCAAAAGAAAATTTACATTTAATTATTTCATTTGTTCAAACAACTGTATTTAAATAATGCAGAAAAATATCTATTACTATGTGTTAAGTCAAAAGAAATTATTTGAAAAGTTAATATGTCTCTATTAGGTGATCAAAAGCTTGAATTTATCTTTTTTATCATTAAACTCTTTAATAAGGGCAATGCACTGATGTATTTTGTTTCTAGATACATCTTGTATTTTTTTTCACAAAGTTAACTTTATTAATATTTTTTCTTTCTATTTTTTTTGAATTCCATATTATATTACTAAATATTTTTTAGTTTTCAGCATTGATTTCCACAAGATTTTGAGTTACAAATTTTCTCCCCATTTCTACCCTCCCCCACCACTCCAAGATAACATACATTCTGATTCTCCCTTTCCCAGTCAGCAAGCAGTCAGCCATCCCTTCTGTCACAACACTCCACCCCATCCTCTTTCCCCTTACTTTCTCATAAGGCAAGATAGATTTCTTTGCCCCATTGCCTGTGTATCCTATTACCCAGTTGCATGCAAAAACAACTTTTTTTTGAGCATCTGCTTTTAAAACTTTGAGATGCAAATTCTCACCCCTCTTCCCTTCCCACCCAGCCTCCATAAGAAGGCAAGCAGTTCAATATAGGCCACACGTGTATCATTATGCAAAACACTTCCATAACAGTCATGTTATCCTGTTCCCCTTTATTCATTTTTTTCTCTTCACCCTGTCCCTTTTCAAAAGTGTTTGCTTTTGATTGCCTCCTCCTCCATCTACCCTTCCATCTATTATCCCAGCATTTTTATCCCCTTCCCCCTACTTTACTGTGTTGTGAGATACCCAATTGAGTGTGCACATTATTCCTTCCTCAAGTCAAATGTGATGAAAGCAAGATTCACTCATGCCCCCTTACCTGCCCCCTCTTTCATTCCAATGAACTGCTTTTTCTTGAGACTTTTATGTGAGATAATTTACCCCATTCTATCTCTCGTTTTCTCCCTCTCTCAATATATTCCTCTTCCACTCCTTAATTTTATTTTTTAGATATCATCCCTTCATATTCAACTCACCCTGTGCCCTCTGTATATATATGTATGTATGTATGTATGTATGTATGTGTATTTCCCTCAACTACCCTAATGCAGATAAGGGTCTCATGAATTACATGCATCATCTTTCCATGAAGGAATGTAAACAAAACAGTTCAACTTTAGTAAGTCCCTTGCAATTTCTTTTTCTTGATTACCTTTTCATGCTCCTCTTGATTCTTGTATTTGAAAGTCACATTTTCTATTCAGCTCTGGTCTTTTCATTGAGAAAGCTTGAAAGTCCTCTGTTTTATTGAAAAGCCATATTTTGCCTTGGAGCATTATACTCAGTTTTGCTGGGTTGGTGATTCTTGGTTTTAATCCTAGCTCCTTTGACCTCCAGATTATCATATTCCAAGCACTTTGATCCCTTAATGTAGAAGCTGTTAGATCTTGTGTTATCCTGATTGTGCTTCCACAATACTCAAATTGTTTATTTCTGGCTGCTTGTTGTATTTTCTCCCTGACCTGGGAACTCTGGAATTTGCCAACAATATTCCTAAGAGTTTTTTGGGCATCTTTTTCAAGGGGTAATTGGTGGATTCTCTCCATTTCTATTTTACTCTCTGGTTCTAGAATGCCAGGGCAGTTTTCCTTGATAATTTCTTTAAAGATGGTGTCTAGGCTATTTTTTTATCATGGCTTTCAGGTGGTCCAATAATTTTTAAATTATCTCTCCTGGATGTATTCTCCAGGTCAGTGTTTTTTTTTTCCCAATGAGATATTTCACGTCGTCTTCCATTTTTTCATTCATTTGGTTCTGTTTTATAATATCATGATTTCTCATAAAGTCACTAGCTTCCACTTGCTCCAATCTAATTTTTAAGGTAGTATTTTCTTCAGTGGTCTTTTGGACCTCCTTTTCCATTTGGCTAATTCTGCCTTTCAAGGCATTCTTTTCCTCATTGGCTTTTTGGAGGTCTTTTGCCATTTGGGTTAGTCTATTTTTAAGGTATTATTTTCTTCGTTATTTTTTGGGTCCCCTTTAGCAAGTCATTGACTTTTTTGTCATGATTTTCTTGCATCACTCTCATGTCTCTTCCCAATTTTTCCTCTACTTCTCTTATTTGCTTTTTCATATCCTTTTCGAGCTTTTCCATGGCCTGAGACCAATTCAAATTTTTCTCGGAGGCTTTTGATGTAGGCTCTTTGACTTTTTTGACCTCTTCGGGCTGTATGTTTTGATGTTCTTTGTCACCAAAAAAAAAAGATTCTAGAGTCTGACTCTGAATCTGCATCCTTTTTTGCTGCCTGCTCATGTTCCCAGTCAACTACTTGACCTCTGAGTGTTTTGTTAGGGTATGACTGCTTGTAGAATAGAGAGTGCTTTGCCCCAAGCTTTAGTGGCTATGCTGCTGTTTTCAGAGCTACTTCTACAAAGCAAGCTCTGCCACACCAGCACTCTGCCTCCCCCAAACTGCCAACCAGAGCTGCAACCCAGATCCAAGCATGACAAAGCAGGCTATGCACTCCCACTCTTATCTGCAGCTTAATTATATTCCCTTCAACTACCCTAATGCTGATAAGAGTTTCATGAAATACACACATCATCTTTCTTTTTTTTTTTATCTTTTAAAACTGTTTTATTCATACTTCCAACATTTTTTATGTTTATGTTTATATTTCATAAGAGGGAAGAACAGTTAAGCAAAATCAACACAGTGACAGGAAGTGACATTCAGCAATCTGTACCTGTAGTCTACTACCTGTCCATATAGCGAAGAAAGTGGTATCAGGTCTTTAGAATCAAGCATCATATGTAATCTGAGTTCTGATATTTTTTAGTGGTTTTTTGTTTAGTG
>JAQQSZ010016378.1:0-11047 GCA_028646595.1 Phalanger gymnotis
GCACCACCACTGCTGCAGCAAAGAGCTCCAAGGAAGAAGAGGCCAACCCCTGGCTTTTATATCTTTGTCAGTGTCAGGGGTGAGTCACACATGAGAACTCACCCACGTGACCTAAAATCGTCACAAAGAGGTGGACTTAAACCCACGTGGTGTAAGAGCCTCTGCTGTCCCAGACATGTAAACTAGGCCCTCCCTGGAGTTAGCCCCACCTCGGGCCCCACCCCAGTCACCAATCCACACCCATGTAGGTTCCACACCTAATAGGGGTTTGGGCCTGGGGCTTAGCATTACTCAAAGCAAAAAAAAGCCAAACTCTTCAAGGGCACTAAGTGCTAAGGCGCCCATTTTGCTTACCAACACACTCAGGAAGATGAGTCTTTCTGGCTCCAAGCCTGGCACTTTACCCACTGAGCCACTTAGATGCCCGAATAGTGACTGGTAAATGGTAAATTTGCCACTTAGACAGCATAGCAGGAGTTAAAACATACAAAGAGATGACAAGACTAAAATATTGGTTCACCTGGGAGAGAAGGATCATAAAACAATGAAAGATGATTTGGAGAGGTTTGGGATGGTTAGGGTTGATACCAACTTAAAACACTTGAATACCTGGCAGAGGAGTAGGGAATTGAAATAAGACTAGAGGCATCGCTGTAGGCTCTTTTGCTTGGGAATGACATAATGAAAAGTGGTTGAGAAACATTAATCTGTCAGTGGTAGCTAGAATAGATTGGATTAAGGAGGGGCTGGAAATGAAAATACATAAAAGTGCTTTCTCTAAGCTTGCCAATGATCTAATCACCAAAAATAGTGACCCATCCTCAGTTCTCATGTTCCTTCACTTTCTGCAGCATATGACACTTTTGTCAACTCTTTTCTTCTTCAAGTTTTTTCACCTTTGGCTTCTATGACACTACAATCTTTTCATCTGTTCCTTCTTCTGTGTCCTTCAGTGCCTCTGCTGATGTAGCTATCTTTTGTCCTGGTATGTTTTCCCACTTATACAGACTATCTATAACTCTCTTAGGCACTCTAGATATCAGCAGAAGGAGTCTGAGATTTGAATTCCTGATCTAGCCAATAATTGTGAATCTATCATCAAGGCCCAGCCCTGGATCGATTAAGTGCGGGATTTCTCTTGTATGTAGCTCAGCTGTTTCCTGCATACATAGAAACTCACTGAGCAGGTTCATTATGTCCCCTCCCAAAGAGATACATAGTCATATAATTTGAAGTTGCGTTTCTGCCCTGGGCAGCCAGAGAACCAGCAGCAGTGACCATATGCAGATAGAGGGCTGTGGTGCTGACCTCATTGTTGTACGCCTGTGAAACCTGGACAGTCTACCAGCGTCATGCCAGGAAACTGAATCGCTTCCATCTGAATTGTCTTAGGAAGATTACGAAGATTACCTGTCAGGTTAAGACACCAGACACTGAGGTCCTTACTTGAAGTAAACTGCCAAGCATTCAAACTGCTTCAGAGAGCATAACTCTGATGGACTGGCCACGCTGTTTAAATGAAAACATATATGGAGAACTCACACAGGGTGAGCGCTCACTCACGTGGTGGTCAGAAGAAGCAATATAAGAACACTCTCAAAACCTCTCTTAAGATTTTTGGAATTGATTGTGTGACATGGGAGACACTGGCACAAGACCACTCAGCATGGCATACCCACGTCAGAGAAGGTACTGTGCTCTATGAGCATTTGAATTGAAACAGCTCAAAGGAAATGCAGGATACGCAAATTTGGAGTATCCACCCCAAATGGTCACATGGACTATTTGTGCCCAACCTGTGGTAGAACATTCCAAGCTTGCGTTGGTCTGATCAGCCACAGTTAGACACACTGAAATTTGACTCTAGCATAGTGATGTCATTTTGGTCCTCTTCGAGAACGAAGGACAACAATGACAATATAATGGAAAGAGTTCCATGAAATCAGGATATGTGGGTTTGGTTTTCATGAAATCAGGATATACTTGGGATTGTGGACAAGTCATTCATTTAACTTCTCTTTGCCTCAGTTTCCTCATCTGTGAAATAGGATATTAATACCTGTAAGTATTTATTTCACAGGGTTGCTGTGGAAGGTCAAAGGAGATGATGTGGATAAAATACTTTACAAACCTTGAAATGCTAACTAAACACCAACTATTATTATAGAGTTACTGGCAACTCACCTTAATCTTGATGTTCTCCTTACATCTCAGCAATAGGTAAAGGTATAGCTTCTCCTTTTTCCCAACAGGCTACTCTCCAATTGTCCAGGGATTGAAAAAAACACTTCAGTTGTTCCCAAATCTATTTTCGTTAAACACTAGAAGTCAAATCACCAAGAGGATCGGCAACAAGTACTAGTAAAGCCACCAGGCCTGGACAAACTATACCTAAGTGTGCTGAAATAACTGGTAGGTGTGATTGCTAAGTTCCTATGGGAAATCTGCATAAAATCATGGAGAATGAGAGAGATGTCCCAGGACTGGAGATGAGCAAATGTTGACCTGGCTTTCAAAAAAGAGAAAATGGTATTATTTTTAAACATTTGTTTCTGGTAAAATTCAAGGACATATTATTAAAGGGATAGTTTTTGAGCATGATAATAGGGAAATAGCAACCACTGAGAACCAACATAGGTTCAGCAAGAACAGGTCATACCAGACTAACCACATTGTCTTTTTTTTTTTTTTTTGCCAGGGTGACTAGGCTTTCTCCACTAGTCTTTCTTTGATACTCCATTGTAGTGTCATAACCTTGGGTCTCTGAAGGCTATGTTACTGAAGCAAAAACTCTAGTAGGTTCTATCAAAGGCCTCAAGTACTATTCTAAAAGTAGATCTGTAGATGTTTATGAGGACCAACAGCTATAATAAAGAGACCAGAATGTTACAAATGATGAAGATGAATTGCATAAATGAAATGGCACGAAAATATCATCAGAGATGATACGGTCACATGAGGAAGAAAAACAGATGGGCAATTGAAGTGCTACTTTGGTACCCCTGTAACATTTAGAGCTTTAGAGAGAGGTCCTCAGCACATTAGCACATAGACAAGAGTCAAACAGGACTGAAGATCTGCTGCTACTCACTATGCTATCAACCAGGCAGAGATGTAATAAATACCAGTTTATCATGTTCAGAGCACAGGCCCATTGTATACAAAAGTCAGTGAGTCCCGAGAAGTAGTTGTAAACTTTATATAGGTTCTGGTTAATATAGGCAGGATGGACATAAAGGAATTTTACAAAGAGCAGAAAGGGGAAGGGAATGATTTATAAATCAAAGAACAGATGGAAGATGAAGATCTTTATCAGGTAAAACATGATACTAGGCAGTACATAATGGAGCTGTAGATAATATCCCAAGTTGGAATTTGTGAGCTAACCAATTAACACTGAGACTAGTTTGATATGTCAGCTTGATTTTGCAGGCTTTACCAACATGGTTTGTTCATAATTAAATAAATGGCAGTAAGAAAGTTAACCAAGAAATTCTCTTATTACTCTAATTAGGTGCTAAGCTCAGTTACATCTATGCTACTGAAAGAGTTTAAGTATTTTCTATGCCCTCTGAATTTTGTTGACCTAAGTGTAAAAGCTAGGTCACTATACCTTAGTTAATGGTCCTGCTAGTGAGTAAAATTCAACAACCTCTGCCTGACATTCAAGATTTTTCCCTAAAAGGTCACCACCTTTCCTTTTCACTCTTATTTTATATTCCCCTCTTCACATTCTAAACTTAATCTAAACAAAATTACTATCAGTCCCAAAGCATATTGATATTTCCTTGCCTTTGTTTATACTGTTCACATGCTTAGAACATCTTCCCTGTGTTTTTTCACTCATTGAATTCCTGTCCATCATTGAGATTAAATATGGTACAATGGAAAGAATTTTGAATTTGGAGTCTATTCTCTGTAGAACCTGAGTTTGAATCCCGGTTCTACCACATTTTAACTGGGCATGCCACAACCTCTCTGGGCCTTAGTTTCTTCATCTATAAAATGGGATGATTGGAATAGATAGGTTCTCAAGTCCTTTCCAACTCAAAACCTATGATTGAAAATTTATCATAAATGCCATTTTCTTCAGGAAGCCTTCCTTTATCCTTACTAGTTGATTATGAACTATTGATAAAGGGAGGCCTAGTAAATACTATTATCCTTGGAACTGGAAAGAACTGAGTTCTAAACATGTCTCATATACTTACTAGCTATGTGAACCTAGGCAGGTCTCTTAAAAATTTTCAACCTTAATTTCTTTTTCTATAAAATGAAGATAGTGATAGTACCTATATCAGAAGGATGTTATGAGGGTCAAATGAGACATGTGAAGTGCTTTGCAAGTGCTATATAAATGTTGATAATTATTATTTTTTCATTATTACTATCATTATCATTACCCCTGCTTTCATACTCTACCTAGCACTCTATTTTGTAATTTTTCTTCTATAATCTTGTGTATCACCACCAGGGTATGCTAGAGACAGCTGAACCAGCTCAGCAGAGCCAATTGTTAAATTTGCAGTGTGAGCATTTATACCTTAGAAAACACTAAAAATAAGAGCTTGATTTATTTTGTTGATTGTTGAGACTTAAGAAAACATTGGAGAAAATGTTAATAATGTAGACTAAACTTAAAAGTGTCTGGTGAACATGTTTTTCTTTTTTGGAGAACTAGTTATTAAACACTTACCAGGACATCCCTGATCACAACTATCCATGTAGCCATCTTATCCCCTCAACTAGAATGTTAGGTTCTTTCAGTGTAGAGATCCTGTCTTAACTTAATTTAGTATATCTTTCTGACTCTTCCCAATTGCCTAGGCTTGTGCTCTGCACACAGAAGGTACCTAACAAATGTTTGTCACACGGTGTTTTCTACTGAACAACTCACAACAGGTTTCTAAGACCATATTTTCATTCCAAAAAAATTCTGCTGTAAGGTCACATGGCTAATTAATGGCAGAACTTGGGCTAGGACCCAGATTTCCTTACTCTATTGTACCATTCAGTCTGTTGTCCTACTGAGACTTAATCTAGATGTCACCTGGTCCAAAATATTTATCTAAGAGGCAAGATTTACAAGCACATGGAGTGCTAAGAAGTAGATTATATGCAGAAATGGGGTTCAGATGAATGCCTTATTTGAATTTTTTATAATAAATTTTATAATTTTTTATAATAAAGGCTCAAATACTCAAATGACTATGAAAATAATTCTTTTCTCTTCCATCCAGTTTCTCTAAATATTAATGACAATAATAATAATAAAATGAAACATGTGTTTAAAGTATTTCTCCAAGGTTAAAGGCCTGTTACATTTTTAAAAAGCATTTTTTGCTTTCCATTTACAGAAATAGCAGGAGACAACAAATGGATTGGAAACAAGGAAATGAATTGCTGGGGCTTCAATAGATTAGAAGGCTGGAAGAAATTCATTAAGATTTTCTTTACCCAGTAAAAAGCTTGTGTCTGTATTCATTTGAAAACTTAAGGAGAGAGAACAAAGTTTAGGTTAAAGCAGATTGATTTTTACTTAATAATGCAAAAGAACTATGGGTAGCTTGCTGTCTACAAAGTTCTCTAATGATGATGAAAGGAAAAAATGACAAAAGCACAATGTTGCAACACATTCATGATTCACAAATGCAAATCCAATTCAAAAGTATTAAAATATGGAAATATCCACTGCATTTTTTTGCAACATAAAATGTCAGTTTGGGAATTTAGCCTTTCCTGCAGCTTCTAGTCTTATTAAGACAGGTTCTATTTTTTTAATCTAATTTTCCAACCTGTATTGTTAGGTAGAAAAATAGAAAAAGATTTATGTATTGCTAAATTTTGTGCAAAAACAATTAGCAGATTTTTACTGTCATATTTGTACTGTGAATTCTAAGAGATAATCTTAGAGTGCTCAGTGATTTTAATTCTCTGAAAGTTGTTATTTTCTTAAGAGTGATGCTATGTTATGGGTACTGGGTCTAACTTTGGACAAGTTACTCAAACTTTTGGAGTCTTAGTTTCCTCATTAGTAAAATGAAGGGGATTGATTAGGTGTCAGAGGATTATTGATTTATAGTTGAAGTGGACACTAGAGGCAATTTAGTACAAATCATTTTTAAAAATGAGGAAACTAAGTGACTTGTCCAAAGTCACACAGGCAGGAAATGGAATAGCTGGGATTAAAACCCAAATCCAGTGTTTTTCCATTGTAGTATGTGGAGTCCCTGTCTAACATCCCTTTCAGCTCTAAGATCCAACATAGATTTTAAAAATGTATTTTTATTGTTAAATTTTGTTTTGATTCAGCCGATACTACTCAATAGAACCTCAAAGAAACCCTCTCTCAAATATCTAACCCTGCTCCCCTGCCTAGTAGAGTAATTATAATTATTAATTATATAGGCTTTTAAAATTTCGTTATCAAAAAAGGGGAAAATTACATTAAATAGACTCAAGGGCAAATACTTAACAGATTTTAAAATTATTTACTGAACATAGGTCATACATACTATACATACACATTAAATATGAGAGATAAAAGAAAAGATTAATGTTTTAATTCCACAGGATGATACTATCAATGGTCAGTGTGATTAATTTAGGGTTTCTAAAAAAAAAATTTGATCCTTTTTTTATACCACTGTCACTTTAAAGTGACTCCCTCCTCAATTCCCACCCATTCCCCCCACTATAGAATTATCTGTTTTAACAAAGTATAGTTGATTAAAACAAATCAAAAACACTGACTGTGACTCACTACATGTACTTCATTCTACACCCTTATTCCACCACCTCTCTTCTAAGAGGAAGAAGGCATGCTTCATCACTAGTCCTCTGAATTTATGGGTGGTCATTTCATTGATCAGAGTTCTGATGTCTTTCATTTATTTTCTTTTATATTTTTGTAGACATTGTATAAATGTTTCCGTTCACTTCACTCTACATTGGTTCACATTTATCTTTCCAAGTTTCCTAAATTCTCTTGTACAATGCAACAATTAATGTTACATTTTCTGCTATATTTTATTCAGCTGGTATCTAATCAATGGATGCCAATTTTGCTTCTAGTTCTTTGCTACCTATAAATAATTTCCATATGTTATAGGACATTTTCTTCTGACTTCAATCTCATTGGGCATATGCCTAATTGTAGTAAAACTGGGTCAAAGGGTATGGATAGTTTTCTAATTTTTTTTTTAAAAAAAAGTATAATTCCAATATAGTCTCCAGAATAGTTGGAGTAATTGCACCTACAATATATCAGTGTTCTTGTCTTCCTGAAGTGTTGCCAACATTATATATGCCAATGTGTCATTTTCTTTTTGCCATGTTTGTCAATCTAAAAGTCATAAGGGAAAACAGTATTAATTTCCATTTATCCTATTATTAGTGATTTGAAGCATTCTTTCAAATTGCTATCAATAGCTTGCAACTTTTTTTCTTTTGAAACTTTCCTGATTATTGCTGATGAACTGCTTGTCTATCAGGAAATGGCTCTTCTCTATCTATATCAATTCCCTATGTATCTTGGATCTCAGATCTTGAACAGAGGTATCACCTGTAAATTGGTTTCCTCACCCCCAATCAACAGCTTCTCTTCTTATTCTAGCTACATTGATTTTGTTTATTCAAAATCTTTCTTTTAATTTTACTTAATCAATTTGCCTATTTTTATTTTTTATGATCACATCTGTCCATTTTTTTTGTTTAAAAGTTTTCCTCTTAACCATAGTTATACAGTGTGTCTCTTCTCTAACATTTTGAAATGACGCAGCATTTTATTTTTAGGTCATGGAGTCAATTTTATTGTGGCATATATTGTAAGATTTTGGTCTTTTAGTTCAGGGCAGCATGGCAAAACATGTGAAATGGTGCAGAGTGAAGTAAGCAGAATGAGGAAAACAATCTACACAATGACTATAATGATGTAAATGGAAAGAATAGAAAAGGAAACAAAGACTCTGTCCCACATCTTTTTCTCTTCTCTTTTATGCTATTTTGCTTAGTAATCTCCTCAGATAATGTGGATTCAATTATCATCTCTATGTTGATGATTCTTACCCCTATTTATCTAATCCTAACTTCTCTCCTGACCCCTAATCTCTCATCTCACACTGTCTATTGGGCATTTAGAACTAGAATGTAGAACCTCAAAGAAACCCTTAAACTCAACAGGTCCAAAGCTGAACTAATTATCTTCCCCATCAAACACTCCTTTTTGCCTAACTTGTCTATTACTGTAGTGGGTACCACTATCCTCCCAGCCATCCAGATTTGTAACCTAGGTGTCTTCCTCTATGCATCACTCTCTCTCACCCCTCAGATTCAATCTGTTGTGAGCCCTGATAATTAATACCTTTGTAACATTTCTCATACATCTCTTTTCTCCTCTGATACTGTTACCACCTTGGTGTAAGCCCTCATTAATTCATACCTAGACTCTTGCAGTGACTTTCTGCTTGGCAGGAGTAGTGCTTCACCCTTCTCTCTCTGCTCCCTCCCCACTCCCTCCCTACCCCAGCCACAGTTTCCACATGATCTCCAGGAACCAGAAAATGCAACTGAGTGTGCTTTGTTGGGAAGAGTGAGGAAGGCGCCCTGCTGTACGTGGGTTCCCTCTTTTGAATGATGTTTATAATACTTAATCTTGGTGCCCTCCCTCAGAGATTATCTTCAATTTATCCTTTGAATACCTTCTTTGTACATAGTATTTGCATATTGTCTCTCCTACTAGACTGTGAGCTCCTTGAGGGCATTTTGAGGTGCTGAGGCAAAGCAGTCATTTGAGAAGCAGAGTCAGTCTGTAAAACATTGAGGATACTGAAATAATTCTCTGAAATAATAATCGATTTAGTGTGACCAGAAAGACAACAAACCTTCTAAAATTGCATGACTACCTTTAATGAATATTACATATCAATATGCCACAGGATAAGGAATTGTCAAGTGAGATATCTTTATGCTAAACAGCCTTTTAGAGGGAGAGGCCTGCCTTAAGAAAAATTTCCTAGGAAGTAAAATTTGTTTTTGGCATAGTCCCATCTCATTTTTCACTGCTAGTCTAATGTTCCCAGGTCCTCAGCTCGCCATAGGCTCTCACATGTCCCATGCCTACAGGCCTTTGCTCTCAGCTACTTGTCCTAGTTGGAAACTGTCTAATAAAATCATCACTAAGGCCAATTAGTACTCATTATTTGCATTTTAATAGGAGACTCAAAGACTAGAAATCCATCTTAACCCAAAGAAATGCATCTTTAATGGAGGAACTTCAGGCCATATAACAGCTGACTGAGATATGATTAGGGGATGCAGTAGCCTTCCTGATGCTCCTCAAATTATAACATATAAGCGTCCCTCAAAGACTTTGTCTGCCCCTCAGGTTGATGCCAACAGTCTGATCCTCCATCAAACAGCAACAAAGTACTTAAAAAATAATTAAACAATGTTTTGCTGCTACTCAGTCACCTTCCAATGACTTTTCCTCCTGGTCCCCACAATAGAATTCTACTTTCTAATGAAGAAGTACAGCTAATAAACAAACCTCAAACAATGGTCTTATATGACAATGTATGCTTCATTTTGCACCTATAATCTGCAAATTTTGTGGGTTTTTGCATTTTTTTGCATTTTACTTTATTTTAATTCTATTCTTAACAAAAACTAAATAAAATAGATATTTCCATATGCATTGTAGAATAGAGGGAAAGGATTGTGCATGAAATTGATAATTGTTTTTACAAAAGTATGCTTTTTTATCTTTTTTTCTTTTAATGTTTATTTTTAAAAATCATTATTTATTTATTTAATCTTTTTAGTTTTCAGCATTGATTTCCACAAGAGTTTGAATTACAAATTTTCTCCCCGTTTCTACCCTCCCCCCAGTCCGAGATGGCATATATTCTGATTGCCCATTCCCCAGTCAGCCCTCCCTTCTGTCACCCCACTCCCCCCATCCCCTTTTCCCTTACTTTCTTCTAGGCCAAGATAGATTTCTATGCCCCATTGCCTGTATATCTTATTTCCCAGTTGCATGTAAAAACCTTTTTCTTTTGAACATCTGTTTTTAAAACTTTGAGTTCCAGATTCTCTCCCCTCTTCCCTCCCAACCCACCCTCCTTAAGAAAGCAAGTAATTCAACATAGGCCACATGTGTATCATTATACAAAACCCTTCTACCATACTTGTGCTGTGAAAGACTAACTATATTTGTTTTTATTTTTATTTTTTGGCAGAGCAATTGGGGTTAAATGACTTGCCCAAGGTCACACAGCTAGTACATGTGCCAAATGCCTGAGGCTGGATTTGAACTCAGGTCCTCCTGACTCCAGGATCAGTGCTCTACTCACTGCACCACCTAGCTGCCCCAAGACTAACTATATTTTGCTTCTTCCTATCCTATCCCCCTTTATTCAATTTTTCTTCCTTGACCCTGTCCCTTTTCCAAAGTGTTCGCTTTTGATTATCTCCTCCCCGTATCTGCCCTCCCTTCTGTTCTCCCCTTTTTTTATCTTCTTCCTCCTTCTTTCCTGTGGAGTAAGATACCCATTTGAGTGTGTATGTTATTACCTCCTCAGGTCAAATCTGATGAGAGCAAGATTCACTCCTTCCCCTCACCTGTCCCCTCTTTCCTTCCAACAGAACTGCTTTTTCTTGCCATTTTTATGCGAGATAATTTACCCCATTCTATCTCTCCCTTTCTTCTTCTTTCAATATATTTCTCTGTCATCCCTTAATTTGATTTTATTTTTTTAGACATCATCCCTTCATATTCAACTCACCCTGTGCCCTCTGTCTATATATATGTATATTCCCTTCAGCTACCCTAATACTGAAGTCTCATGAATTATACCCACCATCTTTCCATGTAGGAATGTAAACAAAACAGTTCAATTTTAGTAAGTCCCTTATGATTTCTCTTTCTTGTTCACCTTTTCATGCTTCCCTTGATTCCTGTGTTTGAAAGTCAAATTTTCTATTCAGCTCTGGTCTTTTCACTGAGAAAGCTTGAAAGTTCTCTATTTTCTTGAAAATCCATATTTTG
>JAQQSZ010016379.1:0-10000 GCA_028646595.1 Phalanger gymnotis
GTAGATGTGACAGGTAAACTATGACTTGCTCTCCTAATTTCCTTATGGTATCACCTTTATATTTAAATCATGTATCCATTTTGACCTTCTTGGTATATGGTGTGAGATGTTGGCCTATATGTAGTTTCTGCCATACTATTTTCCAGTTTTCCCAGAAGCTGGACTCTGGGTTCATCAAACAGGAGATTATTATAGTCATTTACTTTTGTGTCTTGTGTATCTAACCTATTTTGCTGATCCACCAATCTATTTCTTAGCCAGTAACAAATAGTTTTGATGATCACTGCTTTATAATAGTTTTAGATCTGATATGGCTAGGCCACGTTCCTTTGCAGTTTTTTTTAAATAATTCTCTTGATATTTTGATGTTTATTACTTCAGATGAAATCTGTTATTATTTTTTAGCTCTATAAAATAATTTATTTGGTAATTTGATTCACATGCACTGAATAATTAAACTGATTTAGATAGCATTGTCATTTTTATTATATTAGCTTGGCCTATCCATGAACAACTGATATTTTTCCAATTGTTTAAATCTAACTTTAATTGCATGAAAAATGTTTTGTAATCATGTTGATATAGTTCCTGAGTTTGTTTTGGCAGGTAGATTCCCAAATATTTTAAATTGTCTACAGTTATTTTAAGTGGAGTTTCCTTTTCTATCTCTTGCTGCTGAGCTTTGTTGGTAATATATAGAAACGCTAATGATTTGTGTGGGTTTATTTTATATCCTGCAATTTTGCTTAAATTATTAATTATTTCAAGTAATTTTTTAGTTGATTCTCTAGGATTCTCTATTTCTACCATTGTATCATGTGCAAAGACTGATAGTTTTGTTTCCCATTGCCTATCCTAATTCCTTCAATCTCTTTTTCTTCTCTCATTGCCAAAGCTAACATTTTGTGTACAAAATTGAATAATAGTGGTGATAATGGGCATCCTTGTTTTTTTGACCCACTCATTCTTTAGGATTAGATTATGTAGTTTCCGATTAATTTTTAGCCTATCTTTTCCATGGCCTTTTATTACATTCAATTTTTATTGCATTGTGATCTGAAAAGGATGTATTTGACATTTATGCCTTTGATTGTGAGCTTTAATGCCCTAATTCATGGTCAATTTTTGCGTAGGTGGAGTATACCACTGAATAAAAGGTATATTCCTTTCTGTCCCCATTCAGTTTTATTTAGAGGTCTATCATATCTAACTTTTCTAAAATTCTATTCACCTCCTTAACTTCTTTCTTATTTATTTTGTGGTTAAATTTATCTAGTTCAGAGAGAGGGAGATCGAGGTCCCCCACTAGTAGTTTTGCTGTCTATTCTTCTTATAACTTACTTAACTTCTCTAAGAATTTGGATGCTATACAACCTGGTGCATATATGCTTAGTATTGTATGACTTCATTGTTTATGGTACCTTTTAATGAGATGCAGTTTCCTACCTTATCTCTTTTAATTAGATCTTTTTTGCTTTTACTTTGTCTGAGATCAGAATTGCTACCCCTGCCTTTTCTTTTTAACTTTAACTGAAGTATAATGAATTCCGCTCCAGCCTTTTACCTTTACTCTGTATGTATCTCTCTGCTTTATATATGTTTCTTATAAACAATATATTATAGGATTTGGGTTTTTAATCCACTCTGCTATCCGCTTCCATTTTATGGGAGAGTTCATCCCATTCACATTCAGAGTTATGATTACTAACTGTGTTTCTTCCTGCCATGCTATTTCCCTCCCTTTATACTTTTATCTCTCCTTTCACCCTGTTCCTCCTCACCAGTGTGTTACTTCTGACCACCTCTCCATCATTTGCCCTCCCTTCTATTTGACCCTCCTTTTACTTTCCCCTTTCCTCTCCTATTTCTGCTCTCCCTCCTGCTCTTTCTTCTATCAGCACCCCTTTTCCTTTCTTTTTTTTCCTTCCCCCTCCTACTTCCTGATAGGGTAAGATAAATTTCTATAACGAACTGAGTGTGTATGTTATTCTCTCTTTGAGCCAAATCTGATGAGAGTAAGGTTTAAATAAAGCTAACCACCTCCCCTTTCTATTACTGTAATAGGTTTTTTGTGCCTCTTCATGTGATGTAATTTATCCTATTCTGCCTCCCCCTTTCTTCTTTTCCCAGTACAGTCACTTTTATTCACCCCTTCATTTTTTATATCATCACATAAAAGCCAACTTAGACCCACACCCTTTGTCTATGAATATATCTTCTAACTGCCCTAATATAGATACAGGTCTCAAGAGTTACATGTATTATCTTACTGTGTAGGGATGGAAACAGTTTAATCTTATTGAATAACATGCTTTCTTTTCTTTCCTGTTTACATTTTAATGCTTCTCTTGAGTCTTGTATTTGAAGATCAAATTTTCTGTCTAGCTCTGTCCAGCTCTTTTTTTCATCAGGAAATTTTCAAAATTCCCTATTTCATTGAATGTCCTTCTTTTCTCCTGAAAGATTATACTCAGTTTTCCTGGCTAGTTAATTCTTGGTTGTAATCCAAATTTGTTTACCTTCTAGAATATCATATCCCAAACCCTCTGATCCTGTATAGAGAAGGTGCTAAGTCCTGTGTATTCCTGACTGTGGCTCCTTGATATTTGAATTATTTCTTTATGGATGCTTGCAGTTCTTCTCCTTGACCTGATAATTTTAGAAATTGGTTACAATATTACTTAAAGTTTTCATTTTGGGATCTCTTTCAGGAAGCAATCAGTGGATTCTTTCAAAGACTATTTTACCTTCTGGCTAGGATATCAGAACAGTTTTCTTTCATAATTTCTTGAAAGATGTTGTCCAGGCTCTTTTTTTTATCACCTTTAGGTAAGCCCAATAATTCTTAAATTATATCTTCTGGGTCTATTTTCCAGGTTAGTTGTTTTTCCAATGAGGTATTTTACATTTTTTTCTTTTTTCATTCTTCTGACTTTGTTTGCCTAATTCTTGATGTCTCATAGAATCATTAGATGTCCACATGTCCAATTCTAATCTTCAAGGAATTATTTTCTTCAGTTAGCTGTTGCACCTCATTTTCCATTCGGCCGATTCTCCTTTTAAAGAAGTTGTTTTCTTTAGTCAAATTTTGTAATTCCTTTTCCAAGCTGTTGAGTCTTTTTCATAATAATCCTGCATAATTCTAATTTATTTTCCCAATTTTCTTCTACCCCTTTTCATTTTAAAAATCTCTTTTGTGCTCTTTCAAGAGGACTTTTCGGGCCTGAGTCCAATTCATATTCCCCTTTGAGGCTTCACATGTAGACAACATGACATTGTCCTCTTCTGAGTTTATGTTTTGATTTTCCAATCACCATAATAGCTTTCTATTGTCAGGACTTTCTTCTGTTTCTTACCCATTTTTCCAGGCTATTTCATGACTTGTAAAGTTAAACTCTGCTCTTGGGGCAGAGGGGGCACTGTCCTAAGCTTCTTAAGGTGGACGCTAGGGGCCTGGTCACTAGATTTCAGGTCTGGGGCCTCAGGTGCTTGCAGTTTGCCCACTCCATTGGAGTAGCACATCCAATCACACCTGTTCTGACTGGGTTCCAGGGCTCACAATTTGCCTTCTATACCGGGGCTGGAGGTCCTGCTGAGGCAGAACCAAGTGGCCTCAGTTGCTGATCTATGCTGATGCTAAGAGCCTCCTCCTGGCTTGTATTGAAACTGTGCTGTGCTGTGCTCCTCTTTTACCCAAGTGAAACAGACCTTCCCTGAAGTACTTCTAAGTTATCTTAAGATAGAAAATTGTTTCATTCCATCTTTTTGTGGGTTCTGTCACTCCAGAATTTATTTAAAGTCTTGATTCAATATCATTTCTGAGGTAAATTGGAGAGAGCTCAGGCAACTTCCTGACTTCTCTCTGCCATCTTGGCTCTAGTCACCCATTTTTCTAATCTGTAAAATGTAGAAATAATAATAATAAAATAATAATAAAAATAAAATAATAAAAAATAATAATAATGGCTGTA
Organism: Phalanger gymnotis; assembly: GCA_028646595.1. Classification (NCBI taxonomy): domain Eukaryota; kingdom Metazoa; phylum Chordata; class Mammalia; order Diprotodontia; family Phalangeridae; genus Phalanger; species Phalanger gymnotis. The sequence continues at coordinate 3,972 of JAQQSZ010016379.1, forward strand.
CAGACCTCAGAATATTATGAAACTCAGATGAGATAATGTTGGCGAAGAGCTCAAGCATAATAAAGTATTATTTATTGTTAATGAATATTTGTTCAATTGAAGTGCCACATATAACAAATAAGGAATCATGGAGGAGTAGAAATCGTAGATATATAACTGGAACAGAATGCAGTAATCATTTAGTTCAACTCTCTCATTTTACAACTGAAGAAAATGAAGCTCAAGAATCTTAATTAACTTGCCCAAGTTCATACAAATTACAAGTGTCAGAGATGGGATTTGAACCTATTTCTTCTGACTCCAGAGTCAGTACTTATCTTTCTGTACTGTGTTGTCACCCTAGGCCTCATTTTCTCACATAGAAACATTCCCTTGAACTTTACCACCTCAAAAATCACAAGTTCTATGTTTTTGTCTTTAGGCCCTTCCCAGAATTCTGCTAGGCAACTAAACTGTTTTGTGTTAAGTTGATAGTAATCTGTAATCCCTCTTTGGGAGTACAATCACATCCTAAACAGAGTTTTCTAGCAATAAAACATACTGCACCATTCATTGACATTTTAGTGGCAAATATGACTTTATATATCTGTTCTATTACACTATAGTAAGAGGTGACCCTGACCTCAAATCATGAAAAGCCCTACCATTGTTTACTTGCATGGTTTGACACTATCACTAAGAAAAATCATTCAGAAAATCCTCATTAGGTCTTTGTTATTGTTGGCAAACCACCCTGGTATCTTTGCCAACAAAACAAAACAAAACAAAAAAACAAACCAACAAACCCAAAAGGACTCATGAAGAGTCAGACACAACTGAAAATGAGTGAAGAACAATAATATAAGCAAATGTTCAATAGATGATCTTTACCCTTATTTGTGCCCTCATTAACGTAAAGACCGTTTTTATCTCTATGCTAATAATGCATGGACTAGGAAAATGAAGTTCTGATAAATCATACCCTAAAATGCTTTAGTTTCTTGATTATGCCAAATTGCAATTAAACAAGCATTTATTCCTGTTCTCCTTCATGACTTAGCTCCTATGCTAACTTCTGAAAGTGGCCTTTCCTGGTTCCCTCAGCTTTTCCCTCTACAATTACCTTCTACCTATTCAATATGTATATTGTATGCACTTATTTATGTATCTGTTGTCTCTCCAATTAGAATGTAAGTTTCTTGAAGGTAGGGAACATTTAAAACATTTTCCCTTATATCTCCAATGCTTAGAATACTACCTGGCACATAGTAAGCTCTTCATAAATGCTTGTCACTTGACTGCTTTATTATTGAGTGCCTGTGATATGGGAAACACAATGTGAGGCACTGCGAGGACTCAGAAATGAATTAGATATTGTCCTTGCCCTCAGAGAGCTTACAATCTTGGCGAAAAAATAAGATATTTATAGAAATACACACATACATGTATGTTTGTATATGTATATGTATATATGTATATGTATGTGTAGGTGCATGTGCATGTGTATGTGTATGTGTATACGTATATGTATGTGTATAGCATATATGGTAGACAATTATAAATGCCATGAGAGAAGTACAAAATGCTACAGGTTCAGAGGAAAGATCATTTTAGCCTCACTCTCTCATATTAGTGATACTTTGGCTGGTGTTACATATAGGATTTCCATAAATGTAGAGGTTCAGAGGTAAGTATGCATTCATCTAATTTACCAAAATGGAAAGGAGTAACAATAGTGATTAGGAATGAGAAAAAAAAGTCTTGATAAATGATAACAAAATTCAAAGTATTACCAATCCTCTACTAATACAGATGTTATACTAGAAAACACGTTATCCTTCCTTCTTTCCTTATGTGCAGAAAACAAAAACATTTATAAATTAGGGGAGAACATCTTTATCTCCTGACAGGGATTGGTCTTCATTTCTCCTTTGTCTCAGCTTTTCTGTGAGGTTTCAGAACTACTTTAAAAATAACCCCAAATCACATTACCAGAGAGAGTCAGAGTTCAGAGAAAAATATGAGATAATTAAAAAGAGGCAGGGTCATGACTAGAGATGTATTTGAATTTGGCATGGCTGGCTGATACACATCACAGAAACAACAGATAGCCTTGGCTTTTTCAGCTCCTCATACGCCCAGTGCAGTCCTAAGGTTCACAGTTTCTATTCTAAAAAGGACTATTATACTTCAGAAAGTATTTATTCACAAGGAATCTAGGGGGCAACAAATTTCCTGTACAAAGACACAATTTTCATTCAGACTATAAGAAGGTAAAATAAGAAGGAAAAAATATGCAACCAGAGAACAGGACATTTTCTCTAAAAATACAATTACTTCAAAGAAATATGGCATACAATATTCTGGAATGTCAGCAATAAATTTTGGGGGAAAAGGAACATAACTGGGGCTGCTGACAAGAAATGGGCATTTAGCCTTCACCAATACCTAGTCAAGAAAGGAATAGATATTTAATTTACCTTTACACTACTGTCAATGCTGATATCCCCCTGGCCAGCCCAGCGTATACTTTGTTGAAGTCATGGTATAAATGCAGGAGAAAGAGAAAAAGTGAATGGCTCATAAGAACTTGAGAAGCTTGAAACAGTTTTATTATGGTAGTCTGAGTTTTTCCCTGCTAACTCCTTCAGTGGAGTTGTATGTGGCTCTAGATTGCACTCAGTTGCTCTTATGACATCTGTGTTCCCTCAGTCGTCTCCTTTGGTCCACAAGTGGGACCTGTAACATTCCAGAGCTAGGTCACAGGGTGTAACCAATGTGATGATAACATGGCTTGCGCATTTGTTCTGAGAACTATGTATCTGATCCTTCATAACTGAGTTCAATCTTCTGTCACTAGGGGTGCTTACTAGCCCAAAGGTGGGCAGTATTGTGATAAGTTTACCAATCATAATCTCCAGGCCCAGTACTCTATTCATGGTGCCATCTAGCTACAAAAGGATAGTCCAAGATGCAGCAGAGGTGTGCATGTTCAAAGTCAGAAGGACTCAAGGGAAAGATGGAAGCAGCAAGCTTCTCTTGTGGCTGGTGAGTCCATTCCAGCCTGTTCGATGAGGAGATGAGCTAATTGGGGTAAAAAGCAGATGTAGGTCCTTACTGGTGACAGGCAGCAGAGTCCAGAGAAAGAATGGTTTGTGGGAGAGTTTCCCTTCTTCTGAGTCCATGTTCCTATGGTGGAGGAGGATCTGAGAGGTAATAGGTCTGTTATTTCCACAGAGTCTCCCATTTATCTAATGACCATTCCTACTGAGTATGTTGAATAGTTTCACACTATATTGTATATACTCTTGATTACTCATTAGAGAGCTAAATAAGTTCTCTCCTTTCCTTCCAGTAACAGTTACAATCATATTTCATTCTATAATAAGAGATTTGTTGATTATCTCCAATTTAGAATGGGCATTACCTCAGACAAACATAGGCCTGGGAAACACCTTAATTTACAAAGCCCAAGGTCATCCATTATATCCTGGACCATCACCAGTCATCATGACTTTTGTATTGCCATTGGACTTTGACGACTCTGGTGGAGAGAGTGAGGCTGATGACTTTGAAAACGTTGCCTCACTTAAATCTAATAAGTGCAGAAGTCAAGGCATCACCCTCATGATATCATTGGTCCTCTTTAAGAACCTAAGGACAAACAACAACAGTGAGCGACCATAACAACCATTTGCCCTTGCCCATTTACCATGAAAAATCTTGAGAACAATTATAAAAGTAGCAGGTAGTAGCTGCCTATAGGATAATACAGCAAAGAAAAAAAACCTGAAGGCAGTGATGCTAACCATTTCTGTTTTCCTGTAGAAGTGGCTTTACTTCTCTCAGAACCAATGATGCCCTTGCCTATTTTAAAGAGAATCTGCATTGACTTTATTTTGGCTAATGTAAATTGGCTCAACTCAATTCAGCAAACACTTATTGAGCACTTATCATGTGTTGAGGATTCAAAGACAAATCTAAATGCTTCCTGCCCTCAAGAAACTTGCTTTCTACTTCGAAATACAACATGAACATGGATAAGAAAATACTAGTTCTTTCCTTAAATCTCTCAATCCCTCTGCCTATTTTTAATGTTCTCCTTCTTAAAATTCCCATGAGGTGTGGGGCAATGTTTCATTGGATGGTACACTAATAGCCAAGTTGAGTTCCTTGTTAAGGCATTATTAGCTTATGGTTCAGAGCTGAGAACGTAGTCATCTCTGGTTACAGGTGGAGGACAAATAATAGAGCAATCTTGATGCTGAGAATAGGATAGGGAAATAAGTTGATATATAAATCTAAATCTAAATGTAAAATTAATGAATTCTGGAGATTCTAGCTTGGGAAAAACTTCTGATAGAGATTTTTTGGAAAGACTTAAATGCAGATATTAAGGATCATTAGGTAAGGTATGTGGAACCACAGAATTGAGTAGAGTTCATAGGGCTGAAGGTGAAGAATTAGAGATCAAATCAATGTGGCAATGAGTACAGCAGAAAATAACAACAAAACAACATTGGAGCTGGAGACAGATGACCTGGGTTTGGACAAATTGTAGAACCTCTTTGGGTCTCAGCTTCTTCATCTGTAAAATGAGGATGTTGGAGAAGAATATAATACCTTCTATCTCTAACTCTATGATCCTGTGATTCTATGATCCTTTGATTCTATTGAGGAAGAGGAGGAGGGCACAAATTGGCTAAAGAAATCAGTGTTTCTATAGAGAAATTGTGAGAAATGCCATTTGAGTGTCATTTGGAGATACCAAAAGTTCAAGCGCTGGCATAAAGAGAACACATAGACTTTGATTCATCTGAGGTGAATCTAATCACCTAGTTTAGAAATTCAGGAGTAAGGGATCATCATAAGGACAATGAAATGAACCCTATCTGGGATAGTAATTCTTTGCCAGGGGAACAGAGTCCAATAGGAATCAACAAGGAAACTTAGAAGTCTACATGCCGTGCTTTCCTCTCATGCAGTAATCCAAGTGGTATTAATTAAGCATTCAGCATGTGCCAGGTACTATGCTAAGTGCTGGAGATATAAACAAAGACAAATAGGAGTCTCTGCCCACAATGTGCTCACATCCTTATATGAGATAGCATGCAAATAACTGCAGAGTAAATTGGAATTAATCCTAGAGGAAAGGTGTTCACAGTGTGGGGACCAGGAAAGGCCTTTTTCAGAAGATGAGATTTGAGCTGAGTCTTGAAGAAAGCCAGGAGGTGGAAGTAAAGATGGAAGGCATTCCAGGAATAGGGTACAGAAGTGAAAAGTTATAAAACCAGGAGATTGAGTTCTGCATGTGGGATAGAAAGTAGGCCAGAATAATTGGATTATTATGTATGTGGAAGGAAGTAAAGTGTAAGAAAAGGTAGGAAAAGGTCTGAAAGCCTATATCAGGGTGGCAGATATGTAAACGGCAAATGGAAAAAGAAAACAATATATACAGGAAATGTTGAAGATAGAAATGAGATAAGACCTGACAAATTGGACATGTCATGTGAGCGAGGTCATGAGAAAGCTGTCATTAAGTTTGAAGATCTGAATGATTAGGAGGATGATGATGTTATCAACAGTAATAAGAAAGTTGGAAAGAAGAGGGGGAGGGGTTTGAGAGGAAATAAAAGTTTTGTTTGGGACATGTTGAGTTTGAGACATCTTTTCAAGATGTCCAAAAGACATTTGGTAATGTGAGACTAGAACTCAGGAAAGAGATTGGAGCTGGATGTAGTTCGAGACCTTTAGGAAGAGCAAAATATGAGAAACATTTTCATCAATTTTAAGGCATTAGGGAGTTAGAACATGTGGAGCTTAGTAAGAAAATGAGGGTTGTGTCTGCTACAAGACATCTAGAGGGTACAGAGCAAAACACCTAACAGGGAGCTGAAACCCGAGACAAATAGGTGGAATGAAAAGAATACTTACTTTCTTTTAGTATATATGTTACCAGATCTAAGTGAATTGCAATCCAGAGTGGTATAGAAATAATAATAATAAATGTAAACCGTAGAAACTTCAGATAAGGCTAATTAGGATGGAGT
>JAQQSZ010016380.1:0-11047 GCA_028646595.1 Phalanger gymnotis
CCCCCTTTATTGAATTTTCTCCCTTGACCCTGTCCCTTTTCAAAAGTGTTTGTTTTTGATTAGGTACATGTTTTTAAGAGTTTCTTTGGCTGAAAAAATGCATAACTCAGCCTGGTGACATGCTTCTCTGAACTTAAGCTGGTTCTCAGATAACAGACATATATTGTCACCAGACCCATTTTCAAAGCCTTTCCACCTTGGTTCAAGACCTACCAGAAGTTCTTTTTCATAGATGAAAACCAAGGCCACCGCCTCTAGATCAAGATTAGGCACAATACAATGTACTTCAGAATGTCAGTGTTAAAAGAAATGTTGATGAACTAAATTGCTAAAGGAAACATAAAATGCCAGTAACGTAAGATTTTAGTAGCATGTACCTTTCTTAACAATGAATTATTTTTTGAAAGTCCTGATTTCTTTGTTGTTGTTCTCTTTTTTCTAAGGGTACATTAAGGAAGATCTTGATCCTTGTCCACGTCCCAAAAGGCGGCAACCTTACAATGCAATGTTTTCTCCAAAAAGCAAAGAACAGAAGACATAAATATTGAGGAAATTGCCAAAGGTGCCAGAACAAAATTTCTTGTTTATTTATAGTTAAAGTTGGAATAAAAACTGATTTCTTGCCCTCTCAAATCTGCTACAACCTGATTTATATATCATTTAAATACAATATATCAGGAAATATTATTTAAAATAATTTTGAGTACATTTATTGTGCTTACGCATTTTTTTCTTGATTTTGCACCTTTGAAACAATGAGGTGCTTCCATTTTGCACTGTGTAACTTAAGGGGTGAATTTTATCCTTTGTTTTTTGTAATATCTAAATATAATAAAAAAAATTGTGATAAATTTTGTTATCAACTTGCTATTTTCCAAAATAGTCTGCTTAAAGGTTTTGTTTCAAGTTTTCCGCATGCATGCCTATTTTTAGGTTCAATTTAGAATTACACATAGTGCCTGACACATAGTAAGTGCTTAATAAATGTATATTTTCTTCCTTCTTTCCTATCACACTTATGCACAAGCCAAGCTATGACTAGTATCCAGTTTATAACTGGCTTACAGTTTTTTAAGATTTTGGGATGGGGGTATGGAAGGGAGCAGTAACCACAGCTTATTATGAGAAATAAGATTAGATCAGTCAGATGGAGTCTTTAATAGAATAAAAGAACATGCTTAGAAATAGGTCCTGGATTTGGAACTATGACCCAAAAGTCACTAGATTATGTATATACCTTTTGACCCAGTGATACTCATACTAGTTCTGTATCACAAAGAGATCAAAGTGTGAGGGGCAAGACTCATGTAACAAAACAACATAAAAATAGATTTTAATTGGAAGAATAGTTACATTTTTAAAAAATAAGATATAATTGCCATCATAAGAAATGAGGAAATGGGCAATATCAGGAAAATCTGGAAAGAGTTGTATGAACTGATGCAGTGCAAAGTGTACAGAACCAAGAAAACAATTTAAATAGCAGCAATATAAAGAAAAACAATTTTGAAAGACTTGAGAATATTTATCAATGTTAATGACCAACTCTACTTCTAGAGGACCAAAAAGTGTAGCATGACAAGGAAATGATGGACTCAATGTGCAATGAGACATTTTGGATGCAGCCAGTGAAGGAATTTATTTTGTGCATATTTCTTATGAAAATTTCCCCTTTTTAAACAAAATTATTTTTGCTCAAATGAGAGGAAAGGGTATTGGAGTGAGAAAAACAAAATGCGTGTTAATTGAAAAGATAAAATAATAGGTGTCAGTCCCACTCAGCTGAAGTAAGGCAGGGGAAGGGATGTGACCTATTAAGGCGCCATATTCTTCACAGTGTAATTTGTTTTTTTCTCTTTGACTTCACTAGTCACCTGAGGGAACAGACAAGAAATTTTTTAAATTTATCTAGCTGTTGTAAGCTTTTCACCTCTCCAGTCTCCCTGAAAGCATAGGTTTGAGGAGGGTAACTATCAAGACACTGTTACAAAATTGATCTGGGTGGGAGTATGAGAGAAGGAGGCGGAATAGGCACAAGTACTTTCCTCTTAGAGTGAAAGTCTCTAACTCATCCTTGAGAAATTTTAAACTCGCCCTAGAAGCAACACTGCTTTCCTATTCCAGTCGTACCCTAGGAAGAAATACAATCCTCAGGATGTTAGCAACTTAGCCTCCCTTCCCTAACAAAAGGGGCTATGTTACACACCGATAAAATAACTGAAGTTTCACCTCATACCCTGCAAATTGTCAGATAATGAAAAATGGAGGCACTCAGTATTGAAGGGCCTGTGAGAAAATAGGCATTCTAATAAAACGTTGATAGAGCTGCAAAGTCCAACCATTTCCATTTCAATTTGGAATTATGTGAAAAAATGCCTTGCCACTTGACCCAGTAATCTCAACTACTGGACACATACCCCTAAGTAAAAATAGAAACAAGCATACATATGTCAAAATATCCATAGTAGTACTTTGGTGTAGAAAGAACTTGGAACAAAGTGTTATATTATATATGTATGTATGTCTGTATACAGAAAACTTCTACAGTGAGAAGTAATGAATACTAAGAATTCAGAGAAACGTGGCAAGATGATGGATTAGTCACTTTTTTCAGTCCCCACTAATTTTTTTCTTATCATATGAATTACCCACTAGATGTTGAACAGTTACAGCTAAAAACTAGTCAAAGAAGGCAAAACCCCAGTGAGGTAAATTTCTTATGAATTAACACTGAACTTCTAATACTTAAAGTGCACATTCATCACCCCTTTCCCAGTGGCCTCCATTGTCTGTCCTGGGACACAAACTGACTTTTAGACTTAGGTCTTGGAAACATCATGGCACCTCTCCAGTCTGGAACATTTTGAAGAATATAGACACTGATTCAGCCCAACTGTAAGAAAAGTCAGTCAAGAGAGGAATTGGGGGAAGGACCAGCATGCTTTGCTGGCCTGGGCTTGAGGGAAGCAGGACTAAAACCCAATTGGAGCCTGTACTGTTTGCTTACAGTGTTCTCAGGGTAGAGACCCAGGTTAATGGACTTTGTATATCCCAATGCGTGTTGGCTCAGATAAGCTTTGCAGACCAGTCTTGTGTGTGTACCCATCAAAAGAAGGTTGGGGGAGGGGGAGCCAGAAATTCAGTGGCAAGGAATAAGAAAATGAATTCAAGAGCAAAAATTTCAATAAAAGGTCACTGCACAAACAGATAAATTAACAGAAAGAAAGGTGAATTCTAAATTCCCAGAATACACAGACTATTGCAAGAGAAAGTGGGAAGTAATATGTCATGAAATGCAGAATCTTGTAGACTCCCAAGAGAGTATGACAATGACAAGAAACTCCAGAATGTTTCGAAAGAAACTATTAAAAACCATAAAAGAAGGAATTAGGAATTAATATAGGACAGAACAGAGCATAACTCTCAATACAGAATTTTAAAGCTTAATTAACCAATTAGAAAGTTTCTTAAAAGTTTTTGAGAGATTTACAGATTCGGAACACACTGAAGTGGAGGGAATTCTGACAAGAAGTAAAAGCCAACAATGTTTTTAAAAAATGGATTCTATAAAAGCTGAAGTGATTGATTCCGAAGATAGGATGAGCAGACGCAATTTAATAATCATAGGGCTTTCAAAGTGACAAATCAAAAACCATGAGCACTATAATGTAGGAAACACAAGAAAAATGTCCAGAACTTACTGAATAGTATGGGGGGGAGGGGACACCAAGAGATTCCAGATATTGCCTGCAGAAAAAAAAAATACCAAGAACCCTAATAAGATAGCAGAGAAGACTAATCCCTAACTCAAATAAGATCTGCAAAACAGTCATAGAAGAGGAAACTCACAAAAGAAACTTTAATTCCATGTGGAATACAGAGACTAAAGAAAAAGATATAAATGTAAGGGCCATGAGTCAGAATAAGTCTAGGGTAGACAAAGGGAAGTGAAATAATGAATACAATAAGGGAAAGAATTCCTTCTTAGTGTGCAAGCGAAAATTGATACCCCACTTTATATTAATTGAGAATCGTATCTAACACCACAATCAATACTTATGAATCAGATTCATATTTGATCATATAGACAGAGCTTATAAAAGTTTAACTTTACTATTCCTCTAGAGTGTCCTCTAGAACAGAACTACAAATTTAGAGAAATTTACAGCATGAGAGTGTGGGAGGCGTTTGTGTGCTTTCGCTTTTCTGTCCCATCAAGTGTTTCCAGGTACTTTGTTCCATGTTCTGATAACTCAACCTAGCGTTTTCCTTTGGTCTGATCAACCAAGGGGAAAAGACTTGTAAAAAGTGAAACTTTCAAAAGTCTTCAGAAAAGAGATTTCCAACACTATCCAAATTGGAAATTACAGAGATGAAAGACAGATTTTTTAAAAAATAACTAGAGACTAAATTTGTGATTTAAATGTTTTTTCTCTACTGAAATTTTAAAATTATGATTTGAATGTTCTTATGAGTATTTCGATGAATCCTTGAGATACTAGTTCATAGAGATTATTTAAGTAGGAATAAAACTTTGTAAAGTTTGATAAAAACAAAATTTGCAAGATTAGGTTACTACACAAAAAGGAACTTCAGGATGACTTGAGACTACTTTTAAAATTGCATTTCGAATTTTAAGAACTGTTTTATTAGCCATGAAATCTGTAGAGATTTCATTAGAGATTCAGTAAAATTCAGAGAAGTGTTAAGATAAGAACTCGGGAAAATAGTGTAGGAGATATTAAAATAAAACTTCTATGAGTTTAAATAATTCCACAACTCAGAACTTACAGTGAAATACATTTGCTATTTAACATTAAAGTAATATGTTAGAGAATTAGATTGAGATTAGACTTTTCCAAAGCAGTTTCAGTTTGTCAGTCTCTTGAGTCTGAAGCTTTTGGATGCTACTCTGTGGAAAAGATACACTTAAAAACTGTACATCAGAAGTAATTAAAACACAAAGAATGAAAAAATAGAAGAGAAAGTGAAGTATAAGGAAAGCAATTGATCTAGAGGAAAGATCAAGAAGAGAAAACATAAGAATAATCAGACTACCTGAAAGCTTATGATCAAAAAAAGAATCTTGATACAATAACACAAGGAATAATTAAAGAAAATTGTTCTGAAACATTAGAACAAAAGATGAAAGTGGAAATAGAAAAAAATCTGTCAATCACCACTTGAAAGAGGTCCTATGAGGAAAACTTGTAGGAATATGATAGTCAAATTCTGAAACTCTCAGCTCAAAGATAAAATATTAAGAGCAACAAGAAAAAAAATCAATTTAAATATGATGGTGCCACAATTAGAATCACACAAGACCTAACAGCAGAGGCACTAATAGACTGCAGGTCTTGGAACACAGTATTATCGAAGAGCAAAAGAACTGGGGTGCTGTCATATCCAGCAAAATTAAGCATAATCCTGAACGAAAAAAAATGGACATTTGATCAACTGTCATACTTTCAGGACTTTGTTAAAAAAAAAAACCAAACCTGAAATTAATAGAAGATTTGACATACAAGAAGAGCCAAGAGAAACAAGGTACATACCAAAGACTGATTACAAGGGATTCAATAAGGACAGACTGTTTAGCTTCTATATATGTAAAATGTATGTCTAAGATTGCCATTACTGGATAATTGGATAGTTCATAAGAAAGATTGGGATACACCTGAGTATGATATGACTTTTAAAAAGTAAAACCATTTAGGAACAGCTAACAAGAGTAATTATTTTATACAAATGAGGTGCAAAAGGAAGAACTGATACAGAGGAATTAGATGAGGGAGAAGGGCTGGTAATTCCGGTAACCTACTTTTATCAGGAATGGCTTTAAGAGAGAACAATACATGTATATCTAGAAGAGTATAAAAGTCTTCTAAGTTGAGAAGAAAACTGTACTTAAAGGGAACAACAAATTTATTGCATGATGAAAATGCGATTTTTTTTTTCCCTCCTGATTAAAAGGCAGAACAGGAAAGTTTTAGATCACCTTCAGTTTTCTCTCTCCAAAGGGATAAAAGTAAGTAAAATTGGAATTTATTTACCATTCTGTTACTTACTGCTTTTAAATAACCAACCTGAAGACACCAAACAAGCTCTGTTATCTATGTTAGCTCCCACATTGAAACTCCCAGATTGAAGGTGAACCCCAAAGTGCTCTTGGAGAAAGAAAAGCTCGTTTTAAAATCAGGAAGCAACTGAGAAGTAATTAAAATTTAATGTTTTCCTGTGAAGATTATAGTAAGTCAGGCTAAGACTTACTGAGGACAGAATTTAACAAGAACATAAATGTTATATAAGTTAGGGTAAGAAAATAAAGAAATGGACTTAGCCCTTTGAGTGATTTGAAAGGAAATAGAGGAAAAAATTACACTTTGAGCCCTTCAAAAAATTAGTCTCCATCAGACACTGGGGTTTTTTTTTCCCAGTAGTGCAATTCCTGTTAACTCTAATATATGAAGTCAAAATTGTGTTAACAAAAGCAGATACATTATGCTACAACTCTAAGGACCTTTCTAATGCAAATCATTGCTGACCATTTGGCAATGAGGAAAATTTTGTAAAGGATAATAATTGCTTTACTATCAAAGAGTTAGTAAAAATTGGTATAAAGTCATTAGGGAAAATTATATCAAGGCTATATCAGTCTCTAAATGTCAAAGGGTTTGTATAAATGTACTGTCAAACAATACTGTGGTTGAATTTACATTAAATTGTTTTCATCTGAACCAATGTGATGCTCACAGTTACATGTCAACAATTGTAATCTCACCATCACTTTTCAATTTGAGTTAATTTTTTAAAATTTAAACTCAAGTTAACTGATAACGATAGGCCCTGAAATTTGAGATCCTGGTAGTAAATGGCCCTTGTGAAAATTGAGGTTTTAAATTATTAACATTAGTCATTATACAGCCATATTTGATTTAATTGAATCCAAAAATCAAATTAGCATGATAAGGATTTCTGTAAAATCATTAGAAAATTAACTCCTCTTTGGCTAGAGACAAACCTAAAACTTCTAACTGCTTAATTAGATATGATAATTTAATAGCCTATGGCATTGGAAGATATCACAAACTTTGTAAAAGGAGGAGGCAATTAGGAATGAAGATCTTTCACAGTCAAAGAAAAAATGCTTGCAAATTTCTTTGCATGTTAAATACTAACACCAAAATTAAAGTTGCTTTCATACAATACTATTAAACTATAAATTGGAAAAAGGAAACAGTTTAAAATATATTGTTATATAATATATTATTATTTTTTAGTCATGTCCGACTCTTTTTGACCCCATTTGTTTTCTTAGTAAAGATATTGCTATGGTTTGCCATTTTTTTCTTCAGCTCATTTTACAGATGAGGAAACCAAGGGGAACAAGATTGAGTGACTTGCTCGGGGTCACACAACTAGTGTCCGAGGAGACATTTGAACTCAGGTCTTCCTGACTCAAGGCCCATTGGTCTATCCACTGCACAACCTAGATCCCCAAAGAAAACTATAGATGGTAATTAAAAACTTAGGGTTATAAGAAGAGTAGCAGAGACCCTTTAAGGTACCAATATCCATGACATTCCTGTGCCATAGTTAGGCTCTGGCCAGTCCACCTGATCATTGCCAAGTAAACTCCTTTGTGACACAGATAGATGAGTGCTTCTCTAGCTATAAAAGAGGTTAACTTTAAGAGAGAGATAGATTGCTTACTGCAATAGTGATATTCTACAGGGTGTTCCTAAAGTCTGGAAACATAGGGCAAAACCACATATTTTCAAGGAATGAAATGATTGAAATTTTCAACATTTTATTTAATTGGAATATTGACAAATAACATCTTCAACTTCAAATAACATTATATGATTTCATATTCATATTCCAAGAGTGGATGTGCTAAAATTGATGGCAATGTGGAGTTGTTGAGTTATTGCATCGAGTTAACTTGAATCTTGCAAAGCAAATCATCCTTTGCATCACAAATGATGGAAATCATATTGAAGATGTTATTTGTTGATATTCCAGTTAAATAAAATATGGTTGAAAATTTCATTTCATTTCTTGAAAATAAGCATTTTTGCCTATGTGTCCATATTTTAGAACACCCTGAACAATGAAGAATTAGGAGGGACCTCAAACTGCATTTGTGCTGAGTGACTTTTGTTTAACTATCACTTTCAAAAACTATGCGATTGTAGCCAATTCTAACGTCCACAAAGGCCTCAGAGAACAGTTAAACTCCTAAACACAATAAACCTTTGCAAGTAATGACTCTTTCCAAAACAATGAGGAAATATGTAGTTGTTTTGTTCATTGGCTTTAACACCTACAATTCTCACTGTTACTCTTTGTGGAAATGATTCTCCAAGTCCTTGTTGTATCTGCCTTGTTTATAAATAAAGTTAGATGGTGGGTGGACTAAAAGAGAGACTGAGATGGACAGTGCTTTCCTCTTCTCGTAATTGTAAAGTGCTTCCCGTAGTGCCTGTCCTGTGGTGAGCATCATATCACTGTTGTCTATTGTTACTGAGCAGTGCGGAAATGTGATCAATTGAATTAATGTCACCTAAATTGTAAGAAGTTTTGTTTCATCTTTTTTGGGGGGAGGGGAAGGCAAGGCAATTGGGGTTAAGTGACTTGCCCAAGGTCACTCCGCTAGTAAGTGTCAGGTGTCTGAGATCACATTTGAACTCAGGTCCTCCTGACTCCAGGGCCAGTGCTCTATTCACTGCGCCACCTAGCTGCTCCTGTTTCATCTTTTGCAATACATGAGATTGTATAACATTTTTCTAAAGTATTGAGCAATACTATTAGAGAGGCAACTTCCCTTCACATTATACGTTAGGTTGGCCAGTATTTTTTAACACTACGTTAATTATTGAACGATGTATTTATTCTTTAAAATCATTAATAATGCTAAGTGTCTGTGGGGATGTAAGTTACACGCACCGTTTCACTTCCTTAGACTTTCTAATTGTTGGAGATTACAAGATTTTATCAGTCTTGCTGCTAAAGTAAGGCTGAGGTCTGGGAAAATAAGCCAAGGAAGGAAACCTTATTAAAGAAAAAAAATGTTTTTCTAGGAGGTTCTTTGCCCATTGCTTCTGAATATTATTGTGCCTGGCATCTTTAAGCCTGTGTAGTAAAAATAGGCCTTAAATTTAGAGATTTTATTTTCCTCTTAGGAGTTAGTAAGCAATACAAGCATTTGCCAGTTTGGGTGATTTATGACAATAATCTAGCCCTAACCTATAATTAGTGAAATTCTGCTGTTTGAGGAAAAGTCTCTTGGAACTTTAATCTGCTGCTATTCTGAGTTTTGATTTCGAGTGTAATTGTCTGATACCTCTCATAAGGTCACTAGTCCATCATTCAAGGGAAATGCCATGTGATCCTACAGTCTGAGGATTACTGTGGCAGATTCCATCTCTAGGAAAGTCGAATGAACAACTTTGAGAAGGTGAAGGTAGGATCCACTTGCCTTACTTTCCCCATCTTGGTCAACAAGACATTTTCCCACCTAGGTATATCCGAGCCTGGCTGTGATATCCTGTGGCTTATGATGACCCTTTCTGTGTGACTGACTGTGACTATGGCCCCTTTTGTTATTCATTGTTCAATCATTTCAGTCATGTCCAACTCTTGGTGACCCCATTTAGGATTTTACTGGAGTGGTTTGTAATTTTCTTCCCCAGCTCATTTTACAGATGAGGAAACTGAGGTAAACAAGGTTAAGTGACTTGCCCAGGG
This sequence comes from Phalanger gymnotis, assembly GCA_028646595.1. NCBI lineage: Eukaryota > Metazoa > Chordata > Mammalia > Diprotodontia > Phalangeridae > Phalanger > Phalanger gymnotis. The sequence goes on from JAQQSZ010016380.1 coordinate 9,751, forward strand.
TCATACAGCTAGTAAGTATATGAGGCCAGATTTAAACTCAGGTCTTCTTGACTATAGGCCCAGCGCTCTATCCACTGGGTCCTCTAGTAGTGAACTGGTTAACTAAAGGGTCAAGACTGGATCAAGAGAAGAGTATAGCCAGAACAAGGATGAGAGTATGAGAAATACCGAGGGGCTGAGAGAATGGAAGTTACAGGACAAATAGATTTAGGAGTACAGAATACAGATTTCCCACCTGGCTGTACCCCTCTGGACTTTTCCACCATGCCCCTGTATGGGGTACCTTCTTCCCCACCCTTTTTAAGCTTCCTTTTATGTGTCATCTTCTATATTAGAATGTAAGTGCCATAGGACTGCTGGGTCATTTGACTAATAAGATGGAATTCTAGACATTTTCTTGGATTCTCACAACCTCTCAAACCTCTCCAAAATAGAAATTATGTGCCAGAGATAAATCACCCAAACAAAAAACCAAACAAGATGAGAATTCAATGAACTAACCAGCAGAGTAGGCCCGTATTCCCAAATCCCTAACCAACTTTCACTCAGCATACCCTTCTCCACCACCCACCACACTCTGGCGGTAAACCAGCAAGTTGACTCCATACCCTGACATACCCCACCTCCTCCTAGTGACACGGAGATCCAAATTCCAAACTGCAGAAATCTGCTCAGGCTCTAATATCAGCACCTGTAATGTTAATGGGATTATAAGATATTCCTTGCCCATCAATATGGTTCATGGGGAGCCCATTGGGGGAGGGCCTTGCCTAAGGAGGAGCCTGCTTGGGGGAGGCTTGCTTGTAGAAGGCTTTCACACCTTTTGGTACTAAAGCTAATTAGGCACTGAGTCATGAGGGTTGTGATGCCTGTATACTCTGAGTTGGTATTTTGCTTTGGGGGCTCACTTATGAGAAGGATCTTTCGATTTCCTGGTCAAAATTCTGAGTCACGCTATGTTCAGAGCTCCCTTGACTGCTCAGATGTAAAGGCTCTCTTGATCCAGTGATGTATGTAAAGTGTATAGCAATATTGCTTTGAATCAGGCAGTCAGAGCCCTGTCTGTTAGTCTTTATGCTAATTTCTCTGCTTGTATTTTCTTTTTTTTAAATTTATTTTTAATATGTTTAGTTTTCAGCATTGATTTTCACAGGCGTTTGAATTACAAATTTTCTCCCCATTTCCACCCCCCCCCACACACTCCAAGATGGCATACACTCTGGTTGCCCTGTTCCCCAGTCTGCCCTCCCCTCCATCACCCCACTCCCCTCCCATCCCCCTTTTCCTTCCTTTCTTG
>JAQQSZ010016381.1:0-11047 GCA_028646595.1 Phalanger gymnotis
GGGCAGACTGGGGAACAGGACAACCAGAATATATGCCATCTTGGAGTGGGGGGGAGGGTAGAAATGGGGAGAAAATTTGTAATTCAAACTCCTGTGAAAATCAACACTGAAAACTAAATATATTAAATAATAAAAAATGCTAAAAAAATAATAAAAAATTTTTAAAAAGAAATTAAAAAAAAAGAAATTCCAAGAGGAAATAATCATTTAAAATCCCAGTACTGCCCCTTATTGTCAGCTAGGCAGTGCAGTGGATGGATTATCAGGCCTGGAGTCTGGAAGATTCACTGCAAACACTTCCTAGCTGTGTGACCCTGGGCAAGTCACTTATCCCTGTTTGCCTCAGTTTCCTCACATATAAAATGAGCTGGAGGAGGAAACAGCGAACCACTCTGTGTCTCTGCCAAGTAAACCCCAGGCAGGGTTACAAAGAGTTGGATATGACTGAAACAACTGAACATCTTTCACTTATTACCGCTGAGACCTTGGGTAAGACTTATAAAAAAAAAATAGAGAGGGTTGGGCTTGATAATCTCTAAAGTCTCTTCTAGCTCTAAATCCTATACATGTTAGGTGAGAGCCAAGCAAAGAAAGTGCTTGGATTCCAAGCTGAGGGTCACAGAATCACCTGCCTCAGGTCCCACCCCTACCTGAACAAGAATTCTCTGTAGTTCACATGACAAACAGTCAACCAACCTTTGCTGGAAAACCTCCAGAGAGGGAACCCACCCTCCCCGAGACAGTGCATTCCACTTTGGAAGGCCTGTTGTTTTACTTTTACCAACCTTAAATTTGCTTCTTTGCAACTTCTATCCCTATTGTTTCCAGTTCTGCCTTTTGAAGTCAGGCATTCCACAAGTATTTAAGTGCCTACTGTGTGCCAGGCACAGAACTAAGCACTGAGGACAAAAAGAAAGGGGAAAAAAAACACCAAATAAATAAGTGAATAAATAAAATACCGAAGAACAAAATTAAATCCAAAAAGTTCCAGCTCTCAAAAAGTTCCCAGTCTATTGAAAGGACAACATGTGAGTAACTTCATACAAAGAAGATATATACAGAGTAGAACTGGAGATAATCCACAGAGAGAAGGTACTAGCTTATTAAGGGGGAATCAGGAAAGACTTCTTGTAGAAGGTGGTGTTTTAGTTAGCACCTGAAGGAAGCCAGGTAGATCAGGAGACAGAAATTAGGCAAGAGAGAATTTCAGGGATAGGGGACAGCTGGTGAAAATGCCTGAAGTTAGAAATGGCTGAATAGTAAGGAGACCAATGTTATCAGATTAAGATTACGTGGAGGGAGGGGGAGTAAAATGTAAGAAGACTGGAAAGTCAGAAACGCCCAGATTATGAAAGGCTTTGAAAGCCAGTGGATTTTATACTTTATCCTAGAAGGGATAGAGAATCATTGAAGCCCTATGGAACATGTTTAATCACTCTTCCATGTGAAAAACCTTCAAACTATGACTGATATGGAGACCACAGAGAGCTCCCTATGAATCCACTTCTATGTCTTTAAACAACCCCTTCTTCCTTTTCCTGAGAATTGCTTTCTTTTAGAATTTTATTCTGGAGAGTTTCTAATTCTTCCTATGCTGACTTTCTGTGTCCTATCCTTTCTCTGAACTTCAAGAATAATATGGGGGGAAAATTGGTCCCACTAGTAAAGTAAAATACTGAAGAGGCACACACTTTGAAATTAGTCCTCCTGAAATCTAGGCTACATGACAGGCCCTACCTGAATATATCTGACAAGTGTGTATTTGGACTTTATTCTATATGCTGAGGTGAATCCTTGAAAGTTTTTGATCTGAGGAGCAATGTAACTGAGACTGTGGTAGTGGGGTGGTGAGGGTGTGGGTATGGGCAGCTAGGTGGCACAGTGGCTTGAGTCCCAGTCATGAAGACCTGAGTTTAAAACTAACTTGAAAAACTTACTGGGTGACCTTGGGCAAGTCATTTAACCTCTGCTGGACTCCGTTTCCTCATCTATAAAATAGGGATAATAATTGCACCTCCCTCCCAGGGTTGTTAAAGGGTCAAATGCGATAATAATTGTAAAGCGCTCAGCACAGTGCATCATACATAGTAAGTGCTAGATATAGATGCTGACCATTATTATTAGCACTTCCGGGTTTGAGGGGGAGTAGCTGAAGGCATTTAGGGGCCTATTGCAAGTGTACAAGTTTTGTGCAATGGTGATGAAAATAGCAAGACATGAATGAATGCAAGAGGAAAAAATAACAGGATCTAATGACTTTAAGGGGGGAAGATAGTGAATCCAGCCAACCTTCTCTGGGCTTGGCGTGAGCCGCTGCATGGTACTAGAACTAAATGAATAGTAATGATAATGTTGGTAGTGGACAAACAGGCCCATAGATAACTCTTTTGCCTTACAGAGGGATATGATTGTACACAGGCTCACACTGACATTTTCACAGAATTAGTTCATGACTAATTTGAGCATTTCAGATCTAAATTGGTCACATCTGGAACAGTTCATTGTAATGCCCTGAAAAGGCTTCTCCTCTCCAGTGGATGCCAGGGCTTTAATAGTAACGGATCCAGGAGGCTGGCGTAGGCCAACTTTTAAAGACGTTCTTTAAATGTAAATTTTGTTATCAAGAGAGTATGCCCAAGTATGAAGTTCTAAAGCGAGAAATTGTAAGTTATCCCTCAAAATGCTTTTCGATGCTATTCAATCACCCCGTGAGCTTGGGGCTGCTAGACTTCTCAAAATCCCCTCTGACAGAACCACACAAGGAAGGACATTGGGGAAAGTGTTTATGTCAACTCCTATTTCTCTGTCAGTATAGACATGACACATTTGATTATGGGTGTCTACCTATTCTACACCAAACTATGTTAATTATCATCCACCCACAATCCCAGACCTTGAATTACATTGCACCTGAGCTGCGCCATATTCCATTTCACCTTATTTTTCACATGACACAATGGAAAGAGTGATAGATTTGGAGTCAGAGGACCTCAGATCAAATCCTGACTCTGCCATGTACCAGGTATAATCTTGGGCAAGTTGGTTAACTTTTCTAGGCTTCAGTTTCTTCATCTGAAAAATGAGAGAATTAAACTAGATGACCTCCAAGGTTCCTTCCAACTCTAAATATGTAATTCGATGACATTTATGACCATCAAAAATGACCGACATGAACATAACATTTGAAAGTTTGCAAAGCACTATTTGAGTCTCGCATGAGTCTCGTAACAACCCTGTGAAATGGGTGCTACAGGAACTATTATTTCATTTCACGAATGAGGAAACTGAGGCTCATAGAGAGAAATTGACTTGCTTATGTTCATACAAGCTGTATGAGTGAAAAATAAATTATTGTATTCGTTATGCGCCAGCCACTGTGTAATCCCTGAGGGTATTAATTCAAAAGTGAAACAGTCCCCACCTCAAGGAGACAACACAAATGGGGGAGTGGTAGCCAGAGAAGGGAGATTTTGTCCCGGAAGTCCTTGAGATGGTTAAGTGGAATCCTAGGACAGCCAACTGACATGCTCTTTCTGGAGGCAATAGTGGTATTGATTGACTACTATGCCCAGAGAAAGATGTGGAAAGAGGGATGTGGCATGTGAGTGGAAGCAAAGCAGATGGCAAGTTCTCTGGGTGGATGGTTCTATGGGAGGCATGATCTGGTCTGGGGCCATATGGACCAAGTGATTTTGCCCTCACGCCAATCAAGACAGCTCAGGGCAGAGTTGAATGGATTAATTCCCCTAGGACAGACATGGTTTCTGGAGGGTGCTATTTTAGGTAAGAAGTGGGGCATTAGAAGGACAGATGGCAAGATAAACAAGTTGGATAACTGACTAGGGTGTGGAGCTTGGACCAATCTGAAGCTAGGTAGATTGAGTGCCTAGATATAATAAACATCAGAAGTGAGGTTTGAAATCTAGGTCTTTTTGTTTCCAAGTTCAGTGTGCTATCCATTTAATCGTGTTTCATTTCTGTAACCAATGATGACATTTACTCCAAGAACATTGAGTATATTTTATGTGCTAATGTTGCATTATTTGCATAGACAAAACTTCAATTATTTGGGGCTATTTTCCTAAAAGATGGTGCAACATGAACCCGTATAAATGGTGCTATTTACTCCATTAAAAACCATGGTGATTACTCAGTGTTCTTGTCTTTTTGGGGCTTCTTTTCCCAAGAGACTCTTCTTGATCTGTGGGAAGCTGGACAGAGCCCAGCCATGTCCAAAATATGATAAGTTCATTTCATAAAAGAGAACATTAGAAATAAAATATTATAATGGGAATATTTTTTGTGAGACCCATGTTTTCCTTGGTGCTCCAAAACTCCCTCCATGGATAAAATCAGGTATTTATTTGGAACTTGTATATATTAGTTGTCTGAGGCACTGAGAGGTTAAGTGTCTTGCCCATAGTGACTGGCAAATGTCAGTTAGTAAAGGCCAGAAGAGAACTTAAACCCAAGTCTTCCTGACTCTGGAGTTGGCCTTCTGTCTACCATGCTGCCCCTCAATAAGACTAGCCTTATTAAGTTATTTATTATTAAATAATTAATTATATTATATTATTAGTAATAATTATAATGCAATAATATTATTAATATTGTTTATTATTATTAAATAATTTATTAAATTTACCAAATTTATGTTAGTAAATGTTAAATTATTTAATTACTAATTAAGTTATTTACCAACAAATGAAAGAGGATGCTAGAAGATAGGAATGGAATGAATAAAGAGAGGTAAACAAGGTGTTAAAAGATAAACCTTATGGCTTCTTACTTTTTCCATGGGTCAGCCCTGCTCACAATCTCCTACAGACCAAGAAAGAAGTCTTTCTTCCTTTTAGGAAATGAAGCCCAAAATAAACAAGAAAAGTGAATGCTTGCCCTGGGGAGCATTGAAAGGCTGAGTTGGGGGTGGGGGAATAGGGAATGGATATAGATGTACAGCAGTATATATCTACCAATTAGAAATTTTGAAAGATGGAACACTTTGGAAGAGATTATGCCTGGGTGGGTTTCTATAATTTGCTTCTGAGAGCTATGTGGCGTAGTGGTTAGAGTGCTAGACTTGGAGTCAGGAAGATTTGAGCTCGAATTCTGCCTCAGACACTTATTACCTGTGTGACCCTGAGAAAGTCATTGAACCTTTCTCTGCTTCCATTTCCTCATTTGTAAAATGGGGATAGTAATTTCCTCCCCACCTCTCAGGGCTGTTGTGAGGATGAGATGAGGTAACATATATAAAGTGCTTTGCAAACTGCTATGTAAAGATACATTTTTAAAAATTGCTTGTTGTATATATATGCTAACTCATTTTCTTCTTTTGCAAATCACAGAGTTGGGAAATGCCTGAAGGAAGAGGAGCACTAGAAAAATGGGAGAAAAGATAGAAAGGGAGGAGGGAGAACATCAAAAAATCAAGTTGTCTATCTATTATCTAGGCTTTCCTCTTATTATGTGACTGTTCCCCTGGCTTTTCCAATTGTACATTTCCTGGACAATATCTTTTTATGACACATGTGTACAAGTCATGATTGGTAACATGCTATTGACAACAAATCATAATTGGTAATATGCTATCGATGGCAAATCATGATTGGTAATATGCTATTGATGACAAATCATGATTGGTAATATGCTATCGATGACAAATCATAATTGGTAATATGCTATCTATAACTTACACCTACCATGCATTGCTCACCTTTTGGCCACCCATAACTTTGATCCCTCAGAGAATGTGATATTCCATGATTCAAAGTCCTATAGCATCACTAGGAGAATTTTATCTTCTTGTGTTCATGGGTCTCACTGTCCTTAGCAAGCAAAAAAGTGGCTTAGTTGCTAACTAGCTGTGTGCTCTATCTAGTCTTGGCCCAAGTCCATTGGTCACCAGCTATGGAGCTGCAAAACTCTTCAACAATAGAGAGAAGAGCCCCAAGGACAAGGAGGAGAGTGTGACCTGCAATTGAGCCTTGGTGAAGGAGTTCAAAGAGATCTCCCAGATGTTTAAGGCCCAATAAAACCAGCTTGTCCTGATCTTCATTGGCAAGATTCTCAAAGTGGTAGACACATTGAATTAGCATGGGGTCAAAAATGGGCTCACTGTCCATTTGGAAATCAAGACCCCACAGAAGGCCCAGATCATGCTGCTGTTGCTACAGCCACCCTGCTGCTGCTGCTGCTTCCTTTGCCCCAGATACTGCTTCTGTTCTAACCTCAACAATTGTTTCACCCACTGGTCCTGCTCAGACACCCACCTCAAGCAGCACTGTCCCTGATGCTGCTAGTGGAAACCAGAGGAGCAGTGGCAGTGGTACAACCCCCAGACCTGGGGATTGGCTTCCTAGTGATCCTGCATTGGGAGATTCTAGGGCTGAGCAGCCTAGGCTTGGGTTCAGCTCATTTCATGGAGCTACAGCAGATTGCAGAGGTAGCTGAAGTCCAATGCTAAGATGCTGTCCCAGATCATGGAGAACCTCCTTTTCCAAGACATGATGTCCAAGCCTGACCTGATGTGCCACATGATCATGGCCACCCAATAGATGCAGCCCTGATGGAGAGGAATCTGGAATTGAGCCGCATGCTCAATAACCCAGAATTTGTGAGGCAGACCATGAAACTGGCCCGAAAGCCTGCCATGATGCAGGAGATGATGTCCAACCAGGACTTGGCCCTGAGCCATTTAGAGAGCATTCCTGAGGGATACAAAGCCTTGAGCCACATGTACATAGATATCCAGGAACCCATGTTCAACGCTGCTCAGAACAGTTTGGCAACAGTTCCTTCTCATTGGTAGGGAACTTGGACAGCTTCTCCTCCCAGCCTCTCTGGACTGAGAACAGGAGCCCCTCTCTCAGCCCTGGAGCCCCTCAGCCCCAACCTTTCAGGCCCCTAGGGCCTGTTGGGGAGGCCCTGGAGGCTCAGGGACCAGCCAGGTACACCCAACAGTCTCCAACCCCTTTGGGATCAATGCAGCTAGCCTGGGGTCTGGGATGGTTAATAGCTCTGAGATGCAAAACATAATTTCTTCCCCATACATATGAAGTATGATGCAGACACTTGCCCAGAACCCCAACTTTGCTGCTTAGATGATAGTGAATGTCTCATTGTTTGTGGGAAATTTCCAGCAACAGGAGCAGTCGGGACCCAAACTCCCTGTCTTTCTACAGCAGATGAAGAACCCAGACTCACTGTCTATTCTCAGCAACCCCAGGCCATGAAGGCCCTGCTTCAGATCCAACAGCTGCAGACAGAGGCTGCAGGACTGGTGCCCAGCCTTAGCCATCCCAGAGAACCCCAGATCCCTCCTTCCCCTGCAGGAGGTTATTCTCAGTATCCACAAGGTCCCTGTTGACTACATAACCCCTAAGCACAGAATATTTATACCCTTCCTCTTCCCCTCTGACATACCTACCCACACCTACACAGACATAAACATATTCTCCTTGTACTCAAGACCCACCAAGGGTTTCTCCAAATCTGAAGTGACTAGTGCATTTGGCCTTCACCTGGGAATTAGGGTTTGTCCCAGAAGGGGACTGAAGTTTCTTCCCTGTCCCTCAGGGATGTTGTAGGAAGGAGGGTCCTATGTTCTTGTTTTAGAACATCTCCCCCAAAGAGAAATGGGGGTTTTGCTAGTCTTGGGGGTGGGATGGGAGTAGGTGGCATGCAGAAGTCTTGATACCAAATAAAGATGAGCATGCTCCTTTGAAATGGGGCAAGGACATCACCCAACTATCCCCAGCCTCCTCACATATACAAAATCACCAAAATGCTGAGTACTAGTATATACTTTGAGATCATAGGATTGCATTTCAAGTTTGGAAAATAGCAAACTAAACAGGTCAGTGTGGCTGGAATACAGAATTCATAAAGGTGAGTTAAGAAGAACTTCCAAGGATAGAATGAGGAGGGGGTATTTTTATCTTACAAGCACTAGAATGCCAGTGGAGATAGATAAATTGTCATCTGTGAGGGGGGCGCAGTGTATGAAGATTAGGAGCCAGAGGAGTCAGGGAAGTCTTCGTGTATCCTTAGGACCATAGACTTAGAGGAGGGGACCATTAGAAGCCATCTAAGTGAGCCCACTAATTTTACGGATGAGGAAACCGAAGCTCACAGAGATTAAGTAGAGAAGACTTGTTTCTTAGCATTAGATTTTGTTCCCAAGTTAATAAGTGACCAGTCCCTTCTTTCCAAATGCCGTGCTCTTCAATGTTAAGAAAAACAAAAACAAGACAACCCTTAAGTGAGATGATTCTGAGTCACTGAAAACTGTAGCGTTCCAAAACACACAAAAGCCCAGAGTTTCCTCTGGAGATTCTTAAGGACAAAAAGAGCCTCCAAAGCAAATCCAAACAGGGGTAAAACAAAAGATTCAACAAACCATATTGGCGCATTGGAATGATCATTGTGGCTCATATTCATCTATCCCTTTCACTGCTTGTAAAACATCTTTACACAGCTACCCTGGGAAGTAATCTGTGCAAGTACTATTATACTCATTTCACAGATGAAGAAACAGGTTTGGAGAGGTTCATTGGCTTGCTCACAAACACTTGACTAGTCAGTGCCATCCGGGACACAAACTCAGGTCTCCTTTCTCCAAGTCCAGAGCTCTTTCTGACGTCCTACAGGAGCTAAGACATCTGAGTTCTAGGACTTTTTAAAAAATTATTTCTTTTCACCAACCAACTATGTGACCTTGGGATGGTCACATCACTTCCTTGGGTCTCCACAATTTCCTGTCAGATGGGAGGGTTGGACTTAGAGGCTGAACCGCTTAAACACTGTGTCTCTCTAAGCTAGTGGCTTGTGCACATGACCTTTCCTCAGGCCAAAGTGAGAAAATAATGGCAATAATTAAAACCTAATGCTAAGAAACAAGAAACAACTTTACTGCCAAGAGTCTTCTCTACCCTTTTGTAACAGAGCGGGGGCCCAAAGAGAATGGCAACAACTCAGAACCAGAGATGTGAGTCTCATAGCAACCAGAAGGAAAGAATCTGTGTTTCCCCCATTAGCCAGGCACACAGTTTTCTAAGAACCCAAGGAGGCCTGGAATTCATCCCAAGGAAAACTAAGCCCAAAAGAAAACTTTGCACTATAGAGAAAAGCATTTTCCATTTTATTCTTTAATTTCCCAATTGCTGAGGAACTAACAATAATGAGCCATTGCTTCAAATTCAAAGCATGGTGTCTGAAAGAATCATTTGGGTCCACTTTTCCTTATGCTTATGAATGTAAACACATTAGGTCTCCAACTTTCTGAATGAGGAAGGTGAATAATAGAATCTTAAAGTCAGAAGAGACCAGAGGGATTATTTAGCCCAGGGGTTCTTAAATTTTTTTTGTGTGTCATAGTCTCCTTTGGCAATCTGGTAGAGCCTATGGACTCCAACTCAGAATCATATTTTTAAATGCATAAAATAAAACACATAGGATTGGAAAGGAAAACAATTCTATCGAAATTTAGATTGTGTGTTTGCGTGTGTACCACCAAGTTCACACACCTCAGGTGAAGAACACTTCATCAATATCAGCTTCCCACCCAATAGAGAAATCATCTCTAGAGAATCCCTGGCAAATGATTCAAGTCCTTGCCCACGTGCAGTCGCAGGAAATTCACTAAGGTAGCCATTCTGCTGTTGGACAGCTCTGACAGTAAATATTGATGCAGCAATCAAAAATATATGGGGCTAACAGGTATAAGAGCTATAAAAAGAAATAAGAAGTTGTCCCTTGCTACAAAGAATACATAATCTTTTTTTAATTTTAAATTATTATTTATTTAATATTTTTAGTTTTCCGCATTGATTTCCACAAGAGTTTGGATTACAACTTTTCTCCCCATCTCCACCCTCCCCCCAACTCCAAGATGGCATATATTCTGATTGCCCCATTACCCAGTCATCCCTCTCTTCCATCACCCCACTTCCCCCCATGACCTTTTCCCTTACCCTCCTATAGGGCAAGATAGATTTCCATCCCCCATTACCTGTACATCTTATTTCCCAGTTGCATGTAAAAACTTTTTTTTTTGAGCATCTGCTTTTAAAACTTTCAGTTACAAATTCTCTCCCCTCTCCTCTCCTCACTCACCCTCCGTAAGAAGGCAAGCAATTCAACATGGGCCACATGGGTATCATTATGCAAAACCCTTCCACAATACTCGTGTTGTAAAAGACTAACTATGTTTTCTCCTTCCTATCCTATCCCCCTTTATTCAACTCTCCCCCTTGACCCTGTCCCTTTTCAAATTTCTTTGCTTTTGACTACCTCCTCCCCCCATCTACCGTCCCTTCTATTGTCCCCCCTTTTTTATCTCCTTCCTCCTTTCCTGTGGGATAAGATTCCCAATTGAGTGTGTATGTTATTCCCTCCTCAGCTCAAATCCAATGAGAGCAAGATTGGCTCATTCTCCCTCACATTCCCCCTTTTCCCTTCCAATGAGCTGCTTTTTCTTGCCGCTTTTATGTGAGATAATTTACCCCATCCTATCTCTCCCTTTCTCCCTCTCTCAACATATTCTTCTCTCATCCCTTAATTTGCTTTTATTTTTTAGATATCATCCCTTCATATTCAACTCACCCTGTGCCCTCTGTCTACATATATAGACAGAGCTACATATATAGCTGAAGGGAATATGTGTATATTCCCTTCAGCTACCCTAATACTAAGGTCTCATGAATTACACACATCATCTTTCCATGTAGGAATGTAAACAAAACAGTTCAACTTTAGTAAGTCCCTTATGATTTCTCTTTCTTGTTTACCTTCTCATGCTTCTCTTGATTCTTGTGTTTGAAAGTCAAATTTTCTATTCAGCTTTAGTCTTTCCACTAAGAAAACCTGAAAGTCCTCTATTTTATTGAAAATCCATATTTTGCCTTGGAGCATTATACTCAGTTTTGCTGGGTAGGTAATTCTTGGTTTTAATCCTAGCTCCATTGACCTCCAGAATATCATATTTCTTTTTTTTTTATTTTATTAACATCTTTAGTTTTCAGCATTAATTTTCACATGCGTTTGA
>JAQQSZ010016382.1:0-11047 GCA_028646595.1 Phalanger gymnotis
CCCCCCCCCATCTCTGCCTTTCTGTCTCTGTCTCTCTTTCTTTGGACCCCTCAACATCTAAGGAAATGCAGGTGAATTTTCAGAACTAGGCACAACTGTTCATGGGGAAGAAGTAAAGGCTGTGTACATGGGTGCTCCCTGCCTCAAGGAGATCTTGATAAGGGAGGCCCCCTTCTCCCCAGCCTGCCAAAGTCAAGGTCAGGCTGCCCTGAAGCAAGAGAGGGCTTACCTCGACCCATGGCCACAGAACTTGGAGTAAACAACCGGGTTGGAGTCAGCCTCACAAATCCTGTTTCCCAGATGGCTCAGTGGGAGTGAGAGCATGTCAACCTTCCAGCAGATTAGGAAGGAAAAAAGGGAAATAAGTAAGTCCGGGCCATTGACCAACTTGCCAGAAGGGAAGTCAAATAATATTATTTTACTGTATTTTGCCTGATCTTTAGCAGGAAGGTGAACGTGTGTTGTGGGGGGTGGTGGTAGTGGTGGTGTATGTTTTTATGCTTATTCACAAACATTCAAGAAGAGGACTTCTCTTGTGCATAGGGAGAGGGAGTGCAGTCTGTGTTTTGACATTTTTCTTAACTATGAAGAGAGAAATGCAGTTTATTTTCAAGAAATATGGGGCACAATATATATTTGGCTTTTTAAAAAAGCATTTGAGATCAAACACTGTAATCTCATGCATCTCTGTAATCTGGAGCTGTCTAGGAATTTTTTCACCCTAGACAAAAACTGTTGGGGGTGGGGCATGGGGAGAGAAGTGGGTGTGGTCAGACTGCCCTCCTCCCCTACCAGCAACCAGTCTAGCTTGGGAAAGATGGCAAAAACCTGATGGGACCCCAGGGACAGGGGTGTGGGGTGGGGGGTGGGGGGGGTGAAACCCCCCCCACCCCCATCCCCCCATACATAGTAACTTTAGAATGTCAGCACCAAGAGGCCTGGGACCGCTTAGAATCCCTATCCCCAGGCACACAGTAATTGTTCAATGTATACTTGCTGATGGATTTTTGGGGAGGTTGGGTGTTTCTGAATCCTCCTGGGTCTATTTGGGGAAGTCTATCCCTAGGGCATGGGGCATGGGGCATGTGCAGTCAGTGAAGCAAGTAAGAGGAATACAGAATACCATGGGAAGAAATGTGCCCTCCCAGGGAGGAAGAGCCATGCCCCGCCCCATGTCAACATAGTCCTGCTCATCTCATAATAATTGTGGCTCTGCTAGAACCCCAGATCCAAGATTCATTCTCATCCTGGTTTTCATCTCGCTGGGAGGCCAGCTCTAGAAGCTTCCTGTCCTTTTTGAAGTGTTCTTCCTCAACAGGGAGGCTTCCTCATTTGCTGCCTTTTCATTGGTTCCTTTTGGGTCAGGTCAGATCTTTTGTTAGAATAGCTCTGAAGAGAGGAAACGCATACAAATAACAGGGATGATGGACTTTGTGATAGGCCAGGCCCATGCTCAGACTGAGAATCATGGGACCAAATGAGATAACCTATGGAGATCTTAAAGCTTCTGTCCTGGTTACTATTCCTGTTATCCCAGACCTAGAGTGGGAAGAGATGTGATACCTTCATTTTTACAGATGAGGAAACTGAGGCCCAGAGAAGTTAGAGGACTTTTCCAAGGTCACACCAGCACTGTCATGTTAGCCAAAGCTATCAACAGCTCACCTTTCCCTTGCTTTTTTCACAGATGGAACAGAAGAAGCCCAGGAGAATGGACAGCCAATTGTGGCTGACTTCCTCGCAGGTACTGCATTCATTCATTCTTTCCATTCTTCTTCCTAATCATTCCCTACCTGTTCCTTCCTCAGTTAGGAGTTGCTTGGTCCAGTGGGAAACACACAGGATTTGGAATCAGAAAAATCAGATGTTCAAATCCTGACTTACTGCCTATGTAACATGGGGCAAATCAGAGTAGGTGCTTAATAAATTCTTATGGAAGGAAAAAAAGACTTCAGTTTTCTTATCTGAAAAAGGCAAGGGTAGGACTAGATGACCTCTAAAGTTCCATCCAGCTCCAGATTAATGAATCTCTGGTGATGATTTTATATTTTCCTGGGTAACTGATACCATGAGAAGTCTAATAACTGCAATATTGGTTTATTCTGCAGGGGAATATTGGAGGGTTTACACAAATATGAATTGACTTAGCAGTTTGAAGGGGGAGGGTGTCTGAATACAACAGAAGCTAGGAACTGGTGACAAATTTGCCAAGTGATTATCCTGGACTTGGAGTAACCCAGTCTCAGAGGTTTTCCTACTTTCCTTAAGGAGGAAAAAAGAAAGTCCGCATTAGAACCAGTAGCAAAGGGGAAAGATAGCTGAGACTCAAGCCATGGAAAAAATGCTGGATTTGAAATCAGGGCCTGGGTTTAAATCAGGATTCTGCTATTTACTACCTATGTGACCTTGGACAGCTCACTCTATGGGCCTCAATTTCCTTACCTATAAAATTAGGGGCAGTGGGAGGGAGAAAGGATAATGGCTTATTGCAAACAGACTAATTTTCTAAAAAACAACTCAAATAAGGGCATTAGACTTGATAGACTCTAAGATCCCTTCTAGTTCTGAATCTGTAAGAAATCTGTAAGAATCTGTAAGAAAATAGCAGAATGAATCAGAGAAGGATCTACACACACCCTCTTTTTCACAGCATGGGGGGAGATTATGTGTGCAGTGCTGAGTCTGGCTTTGGGGGATATAGGACCCAGGCATCATAAGGCCAAGGCTGGGGCTTTCCTCCATCAGCCATTGGTATGGAAAGCACAGCAGGTTAGCACTGATCTTTTCCCTTTTATTTTTTTTTCTACAGAGGAAAGGAGCAGGCTTCATGAAACGATGTCACTCCTGGGACTGGAGACATACTGCAACAGAAAACTCAGCCTCCAGGATGCCCGGCAGATCAGTTTTGACAGTATGAAGAACTGGGCACCCCAGGTGCCCACTGATTTGCCTTGGAGCTTCCTGAGAAAGCTGTTGGCTCTCAACTCAGAAGTCAGAAACACCACCCTGCTATCGGACTTGCCCCAGGATGACAGGACAGGTGAGAAAGAAACACAGGTGGATGAGCAAGAAATATACTGGGGTACCTCTGAGGACATTTATTCTCTTACCGAACTGGTGACAACCCCCGATGTCCCACTGAATCCCCTGGACCTCCTCTGTGCGCTTCTCCTTTGCTCGGACAGTTTCCTACAGCAGGAGTTGCTGGTCAAGATGTCTCTTTGCCAGTTTGCCCTCCCTGTAGTCCTGCCTGACTCAGAGAGCCAAAACCACACCTTTCTGCTGTGGGCCTTGCGGGGGGTGATGAGGACGTGGTGGTGGCAATCTCCAGGGGGCCCCAGAACTTCGAGAGAGGAGAGTTTGGTGCTCACAAGGGTACCAATCATCTCCTTTGCACGCATGGACATCAGCAGCCACTCCAAGTCTCACCTCCTCAATGCCGTCATGAGCCCCTCTCACCACCAGCCTCATGACTATTTCTGCCACCGAGAGATGCCGTCGGCGGCCAATGCTCGAGAGATAGCAGACGGCTTGGTGGAGATGTCCTGGTACTCGCCGGGCAGTAGCAGCAAAGAGAACTCAGATGTCTTCCCAGAACCCGTTGCCTTTGCCAACCTGAGGGGCGAGATTGGAAGTCACTGGCAGCAGTTCAAGCTTTTGACTGAGACATCGTCGGCCGTTTTCATATTAACTGATAACATTGGCCAAAAGGAGTATGAGCTGCTGTGCTCTCTGAGCGGGTCAACCACTCGGTATTACCTCATCCTTAGTCCCTACCGGGGCAAACGCAATGCCAACCTGAGGTTCCTGAATAAACTGGTCTCCATCCTTCAAATTGACTACTCTCATGTGCTGGTGAAGGTCAGCAGCACAGATAGCAAACGCCTCGTCAAGAGACTCCAGGCCATCGTCATGAATGTCATCAAATCGGCGAGTAGGAAGGTGTCCCTGGAGGACATGGCAGAAACGGCTCGGACCCTGGGGCTGAAGGTGGATGAGGACTGTGAAGAGTGTCAAAAGGCAAGAGAGCGGGTGGAGAAAATCACCCGGGACATCCAGGACGTGGAACTGTATAAGAGGGAGAAGCTCCGGTTACAGGGGGACCCTTGGAGAAACATTGCTCAGGTGGAGAAGGAACTCTGCCGGCTGCAGAGGGCTGGGGACTCTTCCCCAGAGAAATACAAGTCAGAGCTCAGGCAACGACTGCTGGCCCTAAGGATGCACCAGAATCGCTATGAGCTGGGCTGGGCCATGCAGGAGTTTATCAAGGGAATTGCCAACCCTTCCCTCGTGGAGAAGCAATACTTCCTGGGGTGGATGAAACTGAAACTGGAGGAGATGGCCAGGCAGACATGGCGGCAGCCCCCAGAGGCCCTCGCCACCCTGGGACCAAAGCACAGCCGGCCCTCAGAGCTCAGCGAACGGCTCTGGCCCACTTCCTTGGGGGTGGAGCACTTTTTGAGGGAGATGGGGCAGTTTTATGAGGCTGAATGCTACCTTGTGGAGGCAGGAAAGATGGCGGAGAGCCAAAAGCGGTTCACGCACTTTGTTGGCCTCGCCTCGGAGCTGGTCCTGAGCGGCTTTCCTCTGGAATTGATGGATCGAGGAACCTGCTGTGTGCCCTTGCGGTGGGTGACGGGCATCCTGAGGGAGCTTCATGCCCGGCTGGAGGGCAGACCCCGACTGCTGGTGCTCTCAGTACTGGGAGCAGAGGGTACAGGGAAATCTACTCTGCTCAACACCATGTTTGGGCTCCAGTTTGCCACCAGCAGGAGCTACAAGCCCCATGGCACTTTCATGCAGCTCATTTCGGTGACAGAGGATTTTCGCCAGGACCTAGGCTGTGACTTCATTCTGGTGATTGACTCCGGGGGCTTGACAGGTGGGGCCATGGCTGCCAGGGGGGAGAGGTATGAGCTGGAGGTGTCTCTGGCCACTCTTGCTATGGGGCTCAGCAACATCACTGTGGTCAGCATGGCCGAAACCAAGGACACCCCTCTGGCCGCCCTCCATGCCTTTCTGAAGCTTGAAAAGTTGGGGCATGTTCCCAACTGTCAACTTGTGTCCCAGGACCTCAGCGACGGGCCAGTCCCCAGACCCAACCTGAGAGACAGAAAACAGCTACTGGAACAACTGAATGACCTGAGCAAGGCCGTAGCTGAGCTGGAGAAGCAGGATGAGGAGAGGACCCTTTCTGAGACAGTCTTGTGTGACCCCGAGAAGCACATTTGGCACATCCCTCGCTTGTGGCACGGAGTGCCCCCCATGGCCCCCGTGAGTTCGGGCTACTGCGAAGCCGTCTTTGAGTTAAAGAGATGCCTTCTCGAGAATATCAGAAATGGAGTGTGCCACCAACACAGAGACATTGTACATCTGGTAGAGCTGGTGGGGCGGCTGTGAAGGCAGAGAGCCCTGGAAATGAGAGCTGTTGACCAAGCTGCTGGGAGGCACCTGTCCTCAAAGGGAATGAAGAGTGAAGCTTGTGGTCCTGGAGAGACTTCCTGGAGAAAGAGCAGCTGGTGTCTGAGCCATTTGAGGAGAGAAAGACATGGGAAAGAAGAGATCAGAAGGTTTGCATCATCCTAGGACCTGGTTCAGAGAACAAAGCATCCACCCAACCAGCTACTGCATTGACAAGCACAGGGAGAGAGAGAAAGAGAGAGCATTTTTGTCAGGAATACAGAAAGCCTCCAACATCACTGATCTAAGGACCCTGAAGGCCCTAGGAAGGAAACATCCAAGCAGTGATTTTCTTCTCTGGCTTGGTGCCATTCAAGGCTGCTCCCAGGTCGGCAGGCGCTTCATAAGGCTAAGCCCCCTCCATTCTGTCTCCTAGTGGAATGGTATGGTCCTCACCCAGCAGAGCCCTACCTGTCCTAGATGACTTTGTATGCCCAGGACAGGGGGTGAGAGGGTGGAGGGAATTGTGCAGAGCGAGCCCAGTGTCCCCTCTCCTCAGGGGAGGGTTATTCTCTTGTCTGGCCAAGAAGTTCAGCATGAATGATGTCCATGGCTAGAATGAACAGGATTGACGTTTTCTTGATGCTGACATTTCTGCCAAGGGCCCAAGGGGTACAAAGCACTTTATTTATTGACTTCTCTGCTAATGAGTGATAACAGGCAGGTTCTTCTTGTTTGTGCCTTAACTTTCCTATCTCCTAACAGAGGACCCGAATGCCCACCTGATGTGTTAGGAAGATGAATGAGAGTGTGTCTGTAAACTTGGAATACCTCAGAAAGTCACCATAAAAATATCACACCTCACTGCTTTCTCGATAGCCAGGAGTCATTCTTTCCCCCAGGATATCCAAGGGATACTCACGCTGTACGAAGGGTTGCAAATGACCAGGGGGGCGGTTTGGGCAGCGGAGAACACTGGAGAAAAAGGAAATGGGACAAAAATACTGAGACATAACGGGCAAATTCCCAAGACGTGGGTAAAATTCTGTTAATGTTTGTAAAAGGAACTCATCCAAGGGTAAAGGAAATACTTTTCCACTTGATTCAACATAGGCATCAGTTCAGACTTGGCCTCTAAAGGGCCGTCCAGCCCTAAATCTATGCCCATTTGGGCACAGAAGAAGGTAGCATGGCTGAGGGGGTGAGGAATGAATAAATGAATGAACGAATGAATGAATGAACGAATGGATGACTGAATGAATGAACAAATGAATGAATGAAAGAATGAATGAATGAGCCCTTATCAAACATTTAGGCCAAGAGCTCCAGAATAGAGAGAAAAATCAAGACAGTCTGCTCTCAAGAAGTTCCTATTCCAGTTGGGTTCAGGTCCTACCTGTGACCCTGAATTGGCTCTGTGGCCCTGAGTAAATCACCTAATATCTCAGTGCCCTCATTTATATTTAAGAATATAAATGACCTGGCTGCATTGGTAGATCAGTCGAACATTCAATTAAGTGTTAAATGCCTACTATGTGCCAGGTATTGTGCTGAAGACACAAAACCAAAAATGAAGCAGTTCCTGCCCTCAAGGAGCTTCCATTCTAACTGGGGCATGGGGAAACCAACACATACACACAGATGAGTCAGTACAAATGTAAAGGGAGCATCTATTTTGGGATTGCCCTACACCAAGCCTGGACACTCTGAAAAATGTGTCTAGGGAACAGATGTATTTTAATGGATCTATAACTTCAGTGGGTCACGGGTGGGAAGGGGATATTTCCACCCCTTGTAAAGGCTGTACTTCCTCCATGACCACTCATCCTGTTTGAGTCTGATCTGTCAGTCCATTAATCCTTCAGTATCAAAGTACCTACTATGTGCCAGGCACTGTGCTAAGCACTGGGGATACAAGGAAAGGCAAAAGACTGTCCCTGTCCTCAATAAGCTCACAATCTAATGGAGGAGATAATATGTAAACAAATATGTACAGACATGGTAGATACGAGATAAATAGGAAATAATCAACAAAGGGAAGGCCCTAGAATGAAGAGGGATTGGGAAGGGCTTAGGGTGTACCAGGAAGCACTCCAGATGTTCACCTGTTAATTCTCATTCTATGATCAGCCCATTTCCTTTTCCATTTATACCTATTTTCAACGATGTCCTTTATGCTTACTTTGACATTCAACTCTGTCAAACTAAGCACTTATTTTGTGCCTACTGTATGCTAGGCACTGTGCTGAGCTCTGGGGGTTGGTCCCAAGCTGCATTATACATATTTTCTCTCTGGTTACTTGTAATTTTGATTCTTCCAAAATCACATTAACATGATAGCATAACAAAGGGAATATCGGTGTGAAAGAGGTGGATTTGCACCAGAGTAAGTAGTTTGGGATCATGGAAAAAACGTAGCCATTTCAAAAATGCAGCACAGCCTAATCTCCTCCTCCTACTCAATTCCAGTCTAGCCAAAATACACATATTGGTGGGCTTCATTCAAAAAGCATCTACTAAGTACCTACTATGTATCATTTCACTGTGCACTAGAAATACAAAGACAAAAAAAAAAAAAGAGCCCCTGCCCTCAGAGAGTTTACATTCTACTGAGCGGAAGCAACATGTACATAGATTAAGTCAATGCCAAAAGTCTATCAAGTGAATACAAAATATTTTCCGAGGAGAAGGGTAGTGAGAAAGCACCAACAAAGGGGGAATCGGGAAAGGTCTCTTAGAAGAGATAGTCCAGAAGGAAGCCAGGGATTCCAGAAGGAGGGAAGGGGTCCAAGGCATGGGGGACAAACCGTACAAAGACATGGAGTCAGGAGGCGGCATGTCACGTACGGCCAGAATATCAACTTCATGAAGGCACGTAATGTGAGACCAGACTGGAAAGCTCAGCTGAAGCCAGGCTCCAAGGAGGTTTAAGAACAGGCAGATGAATTTGTCTTCTATCCTAGAGGGATTATACATCCTAGCAGCCGGCTGATATAGCTCCTTGTTGTGACTTGGATGCTCAATGTATATGTCCACTTTCCAGCTTCAATTCTTTCCCATGGCTGGAATTCAGAGACTGTAGTGTCCTGGGGCTCCGCCATTAGTCCAGTTAGTCTCCTGAGAACAGAGCTCCTGAGAGCATTTATATCCCATCTTTACTTTCACACAATTGACTGGGATAAGAGGGGCAGAGGATATTGGGTTCCACCGTGTCTTCTTGTTTTATTGATTTTGTTTTTGAAAAAGCATTTAAGTCAGTGGAACCAAATACAGCCTGAAGTTCTCAAACAATGAGTCTCTCACAGATGCTGTAGAATTAAACAGGAATCAGTGACATATTCGATTACAGAGATAACTTTGTTCGGTGATCCGCTAAATATTGACACCAGCTGATGTGTACAACAGGGAGAGAGATACACGGTGGTAGATTTAGAGGCAGCAGGCTTTTCAAAGACAACTCCCTCATTTACAGAGAGGGAAACCGAGGCCTAATGAAGGCCCTCAGATTTGTCTAAGGTCACACAATGAACAGAAGAGGCAGGTTTAGAAACCAGGTCCTCTGACTTCCAGGAGCTTTTCCTGTTGTTCTCTGATGCCTCATTTAAGGGAAGATGTCCCAAGCAAAGGGCAAACAATGGAAGGATTTCCCAGTTGTGGTGTAGTTCTCCAAATGCTCTTATTTCCTGGGAAAGGCAAAAGGATGGAATAATATATGGGTCCTGAAATCTAATAATTTATCTGAAAACACATTCAGTACTTGAAATTCCCAAAGTCATATAAAATACACGCTCAAAATAAAAAAAACAAAAAGGCAACCCTCCTCCTGAGGTTGCCTTTCTCTTTCAGATGTTAATGGTTCCAGCTCAGGCTTCCCTGTCTGCCTGCCCGTCCCTTGGCTATCCTCACTGCCCGGGTACCTAAATAACCCAAACACTTGGAGGCCTGGCATCTCAACAATCCCAACAATTAGACAAACACCAGCCTATGATTAGTTCTAAGTGGGGTGACATTGTTAGTGCAGCAGAATTCGCTTGTCCCCCGCGTCATTTTTCAGTGGTGGGGGTGGTGGTTGCCGGCCAATCTCGTCAAGTAATCTTGTGTTGCCACACCAAAGTTACAGTATCAAAGGACCTCAGATTGAGAGCTGAAGAGGGCCTTTGAGGCTGTCTAGTCCAATTCCCTCATCTTCCAGATGAGGAAGGGAGAGCCAGATGAGTTTTCCCCCAAGGTCACAAAGCAGACTGAATGGCAGGGACAGGATCTTCGAATTTCAAGTCCACTTAGAATTTCATTTTCCCTTCCTACTCTGATTATCCAGCACCGCCTTGCTTCTGGCCTCTGGACACTCACTTCGGCCAGGGAAGCCTCCTCGCTTCCACTGTGGACTCACGCCCACCTATATTCCAAGAGCTTCTCTGGCCCCTGGGAGGAAATGATGCATAAACGGATCCTAGCTCAGACAGCTGGGGGCTTGGTATTGAGCACCTCTCACTGCTGGTGCCCTAAGCTTACTATCCAGGTTCATTGTAAGGATGTGGACCCCTTCCTGCTATGGTAGGTGGCCCAATAGATAGAAAGCTAAGCCCTGAGTTCAAATCCAGCTTCTGACACTTACTAGCTATGTGACCCTAGGAAAGTCACTTACTCCTCATTTGCCTCAGTTTCCTCATCTGTAAAATCAGGATAATAATAGCACTTATGTCCCAGGGTCGTTGTGAAGATCAAATGAGATAACTATAAAGTACAGTGCCTGGCTCATACTAGGCACCATAGAGATGTTAGTTATTATTATAATATCATTAATATAATTATTATTCTCTTCCTCTGCCTGGGTTATGTTGCATCTGGTTCAGCTAGGTATGTTGGGTTACATAAACCCAAGGCTGCTAGTGGGGCTTAGGAGGTATTGATCATTAAGAGTCCCACACATCTAAGCTATGAGAGTCCTCTCCCAACTCCCACTTATGGTGGCAAGCTGGATCCCCAAAAGGAGCCTCCACTCAGAGTCTAAGGGTAGGCTTGGAATGGGAGTGTCCGGGGGGTGGGGCTACACTCGGCTATCAGAGTTTGAGGGTCTTCTCAGCTCGGGTCTGTTGGCTATAACAACCAAGAGAGATCTTGGGCTGCAGTTGCTCCAATAGTTGCCTAAGGGACCTTGCTGCCTTTTAGGCACGAACAGCTGAGGCTTCTCTGCTTGAGCTGGGCTCCGTATGACCAGTCTCCCTGAATTTAAAAGGCTTTTCTAGTTTATGATTAGGATCCTTCATTCTCGCCATCCTCAGGCACTGGCACGTTCTCTAGGCGGGATTGTCTAGAAGGGAATCCCTTCCCTGGCACTCCTAGCTGCCATTGTTCTCTGAGGGTTAGATCAAATCTCTTGTTGGGGGATGGGGGGGGGGAACGGGACGGGGGGAACGGGGTGTCTGATACTCCATGATCTCTGCTATCTGGCTATCTGTTCTTTTTTGTTGTTGTTTCTTAAATTTTTATTTTTATTCAATATATTTAGTTTTCAGCATTGATTTTCACAAGAGTTTGAATTACAAATTTTCTCCCCATTTCTACTCGCCCCCCCACTCCAAGATGGCATATATTCTGGTTGCCCTGTTCCCCAGTCAGCCCTCCCTTCTGTCACTCCACTCCCCTC
>JAQQSZ010016383.1:0-11047 GCA_028646595.1 Phalanger gymnotis
TGCTTCCCTCTGCCACTTTGTGGGTTCTGCAGCTCTAGAATTGGTTCAGAGCCATTGTTTTATAGGTTTTTGGAGGAACTTGGTGGGGAGCTCACGCCAGTCACTGCTTCCCAGCCGCCATCTTGGCTCCGCCCCAGCACAAGTTCTTTTGATCTGCTTTACTAAGGAAAGTAACGTTATGGGGTTAACAATCTTATTTCAATCCAACATACAAATATCATTGGCTCAGTTCAGGGGGAAAAGCCAGCACTCTGAACTTCAGAGCAAATACAAACAAATTACAAACATGCATTATAAACAGACCAAATACAATTCATAGTTACCAACAAACCATCAACATCTGGGATGATGAACCAGGAGGCTCTTACAGTGGCTGCCCAGAGTCCCACACCAACACTCCTCCAGGAGTGAGAGCCTCAAGGGAGAACACCAACCTCTGGGTTTATATATCTTGTTCAGGGTCAAAGGTGAGTCACACATGCGACTGACCCACGTGACCTAAATGTGTCACAAAAATTTGACTTAAACCCATGTGGTCTAAAAGCCTCTGATGTCACAAACATCACTTAAACCCATGTAAACTATGTTTTCCCTTGAGGCAAAGAGGTCATCAAGGACTCCTATTTTAATCAAGGAAACAAAGGCCAAACTCTTCAAGGGCACTAGATTGAATAAGTGCTAAAAGCCCACCTTAATTACCAATACAATAGTCAAATTCTATATCAGAGGTGGCTGTATCAAAGTGTTAGAAGAGAAGGTGCTAAAGCTCAGTCTTTTTAGACTGTCTATAAAATACTAGAGGCAGCTAGAGTAGAATGCTGAGCTTGTGCTTAGGAACATCACAGTCCAAATCTGGCCTCAGACACTAGCTGTGTGACCTCGGACAAGTCACTTAACCTCTTTGCCTGATCCAGTGGAGAAGGAAATGAAAAACCACTCCAGTATCTTTGCCAAGAAAACCCCATACAGAGTTATAAAGAGTTGGACATAACTGAATGACTGAACAACAAATAAAATATTGTAGAAGCAGCATAGGATAGTGGAGAAAGATCGTTAGCTTTGGAATCAGGCATCTGGGTTTCAATTTCATCTCTTAAATCTGTGTCCTTGGGCATGTCATTTAACTCCTCTAGGATTCCATTTCCTTATCTATTAAGAAAAAAAGAGGGATTGAACTAGATGGTCTTTAAGGCCCCTCCCAGATGTAAATAAATGATAGACTAATTAACTTAAACTGTTGACTCTCTAAATTGGAGATTTCTGTACAATAGCCAACAAGTTAATGTTCTATTAAAAGAACTAAAAAAATCAATATTGACATGTTCTCCACAAATGAAACCAGAAGACATAAGGAAGTTGTGGCCATATGGAAAGATAGCCCTGGAGTTTTCCTTGGAATGGCAAATAAAGGATTTGATGGTATCAGATTCTTTGTATCTGAGAGCAACAGGATATCACTGCATGGTATCCTTGGTCACTTCACTCTGTGAAGATCATGGTGAGAATAAGCAAAGAGTCTTTATGAAATAATTGCAGCTTATATGTCAAAGTTTCTCATAGAAGATAAAGTAGAGAAAAATCCATAAGCACACGACAAAATCTTCTAAACCAAGTCAACAGAGAACTTGATACCAGCAATTTCAAGGTAAAGGTGGGTAAATGAGGAGATGACACACACACACACAAAAAAAATATGATTCAGATTGTTCTAGTCGGTGTTAGAATTCCAAGAAATATAGATAAAGCCTCACGCTAAGTTGCCCTGACTACTAGGTTTACTGGACAATAAGCAAACCACAGACATAGACAAATCTTGGTCTACCTCACTGCCATTCACTGATGCCCATCTTTGCCTGTCATGGGGAAATAAACTGTTGCCCCTATAATTTCTCATAGAAGTTGGACTATCTAGAACATAGCCTGACCACTGATTAGCTCCAAGATTCTAAGATTTGTGGCATTTTAACTGAGTAAAACAATGGGAGTTAAAGCCTCTTACAAATGCACCAATCTTGAGCAGGTCAGACAAGGCTAAATATAGGGACTGGTAAAATTATTTGGAGTTGGGAACTGAATTCATGAATGGTCATTAGTCACTCGAGTTGCCTCTGTTTTCGCACTTCCCTAGGGAAAAAAGTAACCTGCCCTACCATTAATATTAAGCATCAGTATTAAGAAATGAAAGAGGACAAAAATTTATAAGCAATACAGAAACCTCATATCTATATATTGTGAAGATGCACTTCAAGAAAAGTATAAGGAAGAACTGAAAATGGAAAGCATCAAACACTATCCTTCTGAATATAGAGGAAAATCACTTGTTCTCACATGGGAATCATTTTCAAAACATCAGCCTGCATTCAGTTAGGCCAAGAACTACTTAGAAAAGAAGACCTAGATCAACAATCAAATTTAAAGAAAGAACAGTTTAAATATTATTTATTCAAACATGCTTTTGTTATAGGTAAATATTTTGACTTGGATTTTTACCATATCTTATAGAAATTAAACTAATCTCAAGCAGTTGCCAGAATAAGAAAGCCAAAAGAGCTGAAAAATCATACTCAAAACATACTTGATCTCATTTCCAAGAATCAAAGCATGGTAGCACAGGATAATACTAGTTCAGAGCGCAAAGCCATTTTTAGATTAGGGAGGTTGATGCTGGAAGCAATTTTATTTCCTAAAAACAGTAAAAGACAATATTGAAAGAGAGGGAAAGAGTGCAAATAATCCAGTGATACCTTACTAATCTGACTCATTCTCATAATATTTTTAGTTGAAACCAGAAGATGAAAGCACAAGGTAAAATGGAATACTTTTTTGTTGGTGATATTTCTATAATGCATTAGTCACATCTTCATCGATAACCGAATCTCCATTTGTGTTCTAACACCTGAGAAATCCTCATGTACTATATAAGGAAGTAGAAACAGCCATTTAGATGAAGTCTAAGGTGGTAAATGGAACAGATTAAAACACATACAAAAGAAATCCATGATGGAGACAACTTATATCTTGAAAAAATGGAAGAATCAATTTTCAAGACACTTCAAAGAAGGGAAGAGA
This sequence comes from Phalanger gymnotis, assembly GCA_028646595.1. Lineage (NCBI taxonomy): Eukaryota > Metazoa > Chordata > Mammalia > Diprotodontia > Phalangeridae > Phalanger > Phalanger gymnotis. The sequence continues at coordinate 3,070 of JAQQSZ010016383.1, forward strand.
CCAAACAATTGCAAAAATATAGGCCAGTGGCATCTTTTGTGATGTGAACAAAGAAAAGCCATCAAGAAGACATAAGCAACTAAGCATAAGCCTTCGTTCTTATCTCTACAATTTTTTATGAGAATAAGCTACTCACATATTGAGGGTATTCTTATTGAAAATATTAAAAGGGAACAAGGCTTTGAGTGGTGATTTTCTACAGTAGGCCCGTATTTTTGGTCACATTTGACTGAAAAGTATGGAACACATAGGATCCTTCTATATTTGTCATTTCTTAGTTACAATAAAAGCATTTGGATCACTAGGAGAAAATAGTAGGAGAAAGACTCTCATCTGTTAAGAAGTCTTGACAGGTACAGACTATGGAACCCCACCCTAAACTCTCAAATTTTCCTACTTGACCAAGTCTCTGATGTCTGCCTGAGGCTATAATCCTCTCAACTGGCCTTTTGTTGTCAATGCCCAGTCTCCCAATTCTCTGTTACCCCCAACCTAGCCCAGTCTTTCATTGTCTGTTACCTCTGGATCCCTCTGGATACTCCCTACCCTTGATCCTATCCAGAGCCCATTCTCTTGATCCAGGAGTTCAACCTCCAGTCACCCCAGCCCACTGGCCATTCCCATTAACATCCTCCCTAGACCACTCCTCCAATCATCGCAAACTACTTGGCCACTCTTAGATCCCTCCTACAGTCTTTCTGTATGTAAGATCCATCTTGTTAAAGAGCCCAGATTCCTTAAGGGTCTTGCCAATGCTGAGATTGCATAAGAATCTGGCCCATATGGCAGATTTTTAGAATCAAACCCACCTTGGAGGCTGCTTTAATAAGCCTTGTTTTTCTTTGGCCGAAAAGAAGGCGTGGGTCAAATTCATTCAGGCAGGACCTGCCTGGAGTCCCAGAACTCCTAAACCTCAGTCTCTCATACTGTATATGCTAAATCATACAAGATTCCTAAATGGATAAAACTGCAAAGATAACAGTTCAGTGATCCTCTATTTATTAACATCAGGCAAAGCATAAAACAAGACAATTTATGTTTGTTGGTGTCATGAGGGACGTCCTGGGCAGAGCTTAATTACAAGAGGGACTCTTCACATAGATGGTAAAGTCTACCCTAAACACTCATTCACAATTCCTAGCTGTCTGCTTGCCTGCATCCTCTCCTCCCGAAGTTCTGAGAACTCAAAGTTCTGAAAGCCCTTGAAGTTCTGAGTCTTAATGGCTACCCTCAGAGTATATATACCCTTTTTTGGGCCCGAGGGCTTTATACCTCTAGTGACCTAATTAGCAAAAGGGTGTAGGTCTTCCTACAAACAAGCCTCCCTATTCAAGCTTCCCTTAACCAGCTCCACCTGAGGCCCATTAAGGGGATTAAAGGGCAGGGAAGATCTTAAAAACACCCCAGTGTGCATGTGTGTGTGTGTGTTTAATCTCAAGAATAAACATTATTGTCATTAGTTTCCACTTTTATTGATAATTCACTTATAAGAATCTATTTAGGAGAGGATAGATAGTGAGCTTATAGATTTTACAAAAACAACTTTCGCCCATTATTTTCAGCCTTTCTACTAAAACATTTACCATAGCTTGACAACAAATGGTAAGTTGACTTAAGTCATAACTTCATAAAGTCACTAAGTCATTTCTAGTCAGTTTGTGATATGGGGTTGTTGTTGTTTTGTTTCTTTTTGTCTGTTTAAAAAGCAAAATTAATGAATCAACCATGAATGATCTAAATTGACTATAAGACCTTGACGAATGCCAAACTTATCATTTTGTAGTCTCTTTCTGATTCCTATAGACCACATCTAAAATATAAGCAGTTTGATAGTTTTGTCTATACTAATAGTTACTAGCCAGGTGTGCACGTAGACACTGTCAAAAAGTTTGGGGGTAGGGGGCGGAGTACCTATTCAGTTGCAGAGAAACTGGAAGACAACCTTATAATACCAAAGAAAGTTGAGTGCACCAAACTGAAGAATCTCCAATAAAGTGATACCCCGGTTGTTTTTCTTAGTAGTGAATAGCCTGGAGCTGAATCCCAAACCAAATATCTTCATTTGATCCCTTGTAGTCTTCTTAGGGACAGCTAAGATACACAGATACACCTAACACAGCTGATAGGGCACTGGGCCTGGAGTCAGGAAGTCCTGAGTTAAAATCCAGCCTCGGACATTTGTTAGCTATGTGACCCTGGACAATTCAATTAACCTTGGTTTTCTTAACTGTAAATGGGCATCATAACACCACCTCCCTCCCCAAGTTGTGGTGGGGATTAAATAAGATAGTATTTGAAAAGTCATAACATGATGCTGGCCACATAGCAGGCATTTAATAAATGCTTCTTTCCTTGTGATACTGATTCAGTTGTCACTCTTCACACTATTTTCTACCTCTGTGTCCTTAGTTCACCAGCCTTTCTACCAACTTCCAGATTTTTTTCTTTCATCACACCTTTGCAAACCTTAAAACACTATATAAACACTAGCTGTTATTGTTACTATGATTTTAAGCTATGTCCATAAGTATGGAAATCATAAAACTAGACTTGAACCATCCATTAATTTCATTTTCCCTCCTACAGAAATGTTCTCAGGGTTTAAAATTAATTTTTGGCCTATTGTCTTATCTATAACATCAGGAATCAGAAATTTATCTAAGTTACCATTTCAACTTCATTAAGAGATCCTCTGTCTTTTACTGAACCAGAAAGATGCTTGACAGAAAAGCTTTCCTAAATGCCTATCTAGTGATACAGGTTTGGGCAGAAGGGTATACACTTCTTAGATTTCAGAGCCCAGCTTATTGATTTTCTGAGATGAAATATAAGTTCAAGATGAGAGCCTTGAAGAAATCAATCTAATTTAGCTTGACTGAATGGAACTATCCATTGTAGTGACAGCATCCAAGAAAGCTTAGCTACTTCCTTAAATAGCGCTGTGTGCCTGGACCTTTATTTTCATTAAATCTGTCATGGACAGAAGGCAGATCTTAACACCATCACTGCTGCAAGCGAGTTTGATTGAAGGATGTACTGGTCTGAAATGGTCATTTGGGGATAAAAGGAAAAGTAAAACAGCCTGTAACCACTCTGAGCTGTCTGGGATAAGGCAGCCTTTCAGGGGTAAGAATTAGGATGCATACAAATGGGCCAAGGCAGGTAAAGGTGTGCATGCAGATTTGTTCCAGGCCAGACAAGTTCTGGAAGCCAGAAGACAGGCATGCCTAAGGGTTAAGCAGTGGATTAAGCATGGAGGGCAAGGGAGTAGCATTTTTAGCCCTGACTCTGGCTTGTTCATGATAATAAGAAGGCACTCCTCTCAAGACTCAAGAGAGCCCAGGGGCAGTACAAATGTACCCATGTCCTTTACGGAGCACAGACTCTGGATGAGTCTTTCTTAAGGAAGCCAAAATCCAGGAGGTTCCTTTTCATTTCTTTTTGGCTAAGAGAGAACAGACCTGGATCCTCAGGCTTGTCACATGCTCAAGGATGGATGTGCTCACACCTAGAGACAGCCCTGAGCAGGGATGCCTTAAGTGGCTACCATTAGGGGATGAGTTGAGAGTACAACTCAGGTTATCTGACCAGAATTACCTTATCAAGGAATGCAGTGTGGTTGTAGTGAAAAAGCACCCTGGAACTGAAGTCCAAGGATCTGGGTTCAAGTCCCAGCTTTACCACTATTTCTGTGACCTTAGCTGAGCAAGTCATTCAAAGTCTGCTCAGGATTCATTTACTTCGTTTACAAAATGAGGGGGTTATATTAGAAGTCCTCTAAGGTCCCTTCCAGCTCCACATCTCTGATCTCTCCCACCAGACTTTTGTTTAACCATCTACTCCCTTCCCTGGCCTGAAATTATCAGCATTAGCCCTCCAGTACAACAGGCACTGAAGCAATGTGGTACACAGTGGGAAGAATGTTGGATTTTGAACCAGAGAAGCTATGTTCAAATCCTGGCTTTACCTCTTACTTGTATGATGTTGGACAAAACCCTTCATCTTTCTAGGTCTTAGTCTGCCCATCTATAAAATGAGAATATTGGACTAGGTGCCCTCTAAGATGGAGATTATGCTGGCAAATGTTTAACAACCAAGTCTCAGGGGAAAAAAATTCTTGACACATAAATTTAATCTGCATTATTAACATTATTTTCTCCACCACTTTCTCAAATGCATAAAAGCAATGAAACAATCCCTAATTTGTAGCATTTGTCAATTTCCAAGGTATAAATACTCACACTGAAAATTTAACAATCAACTCACAAGCCTCCAGCACACTCCCACCCTAAAGTCTCATTCAGTTCAAAATCTATGACCTGAGATAATGCATGTGAAAAGGCTTTATAATAGGAAAGTGAAATATAAATGCCAACTTGTATTACTCTATTACACAACAAAGGTCTGGGCATGATCTTTAGGAAAAATGCATTTTGCCAGGATAAAGCTCTTTCACGTTCTCCTATCTGTCCGGATTGTTTTTTATGACATTCATTAGATAATGTCTTGGGTCAGGGATGATTAAATATAAGTATGGTTCAGTGTGAGTGGTTCCAAGGATTGTGGGAAAGATGAAAATGGGCGAGTTTTGGAAGGCAGTAGGCAGGCAACATGAGGACCCATTAGTACTCTTGGAACAAGAAAATGCATGAGGTCAGTACATAGAAAAGGTTGTCAAATGGTTTGATTCAAAATTTTGTTCATGGACGCCTGCCCCTCTTCTTTCCTAAGTTCTACTGACAAGTTTAGGGGTTAGAGAAGGATTTAGCAGTCATTTTTCTTTTCTAGGTCTCAGTTTCCACATCTGTAACATGAAGAGATCAGACTAAATATCTTTGGAAGTCCCTTTCAGCTCTAGAATTCCATTAATATAAGCTATCAGTGTGTCTCAGGATAGTCACGGCCATTTCCACTTCTCATTCAAGCTGCAAAGAAGGCTTGCCAGCATTCACAAAGTTCAAAGCAGGGTCAGATTGGCATAGGCTCCATTCCTTTATCTCTATCAGTCTACTCAGCTTTCAATATGGCATGTGCCCTCTTATTGCCAAAGCCTGGCTCCTAAGAGGAATGCCAGCTTGTATACAGAGAGGGTTGAGGGAAGCAGAATGTTCCAAAAAAAGAAGCTGATTCATGGGAAAATAACCATTTTGTTTCTTTTTATGGCCTTTACTAGTGCAACAAGATGAATGGTCCCTACTATGAGGAACCGACAGAAATAGATTGCTTCAGTACTCTATGAAGATTTAGAATACACACTTCCAGGTGTTTCCTTCCTCTCCACTCTTTGACAAACGAAAGTGATTCATGCAGGACCTTGTTCATCCCTGAAATGATACATCTTTGCACAACATGGTGAGTCAAGGTCATGCCTTTTCCAGGGTGTCCAAATCCCAGATCTGGGCCTCTATGAATGCTAAGAATGCTGCGGCAACGGATATGGAGAATGCTTCAGTGTCGTTTTTGGTACTCAGCTATTTTCTTTCTGTTTGCTAGCTCATCAGAAATGTAATGTGATAGTTTCCATTTCATGTGTCTGTGACTATCAGCTCGATTGGCGTGAACTGATTGGATAATTGGTCTGGGAATTAGTCCTTGGTACTATCATTTTTGTTACCTCTTTGCATGTTGCTTGCAAACAGTTTGATTTAACCCAACCAAGAATGAATACTTTTAAAGAGTGGACAGGAAAGTGTTCCTAGCGGCTCTCAACCTTCTCTCTATTTCCAAGATTTTATTCATCCCTGACAGAAAACTTAAATAATTCAGTACTAAGTTGGCATTTATACAGTGCCTTAAGTTTTAAAAACCAGCCTGCATTATGCAATACATCACATTATGTAATTTTATCCCCATAACAACCTTGTGAGGTAGGTACTACAGGCATTGTTATCCCCATTTCATAGAAGAAAAAACTGAAGATCAAAGAGCCTAATTTGTGTAAGATTACACAAGTTGTAAAAGATATTGTTTTAATTTAAAAGAACCAAATTTTTTTTTTAATTTAAAAATTAAAAAATAAAATAAAATAAAAAATTAAAAGATTACACAAGTTGTAAGTGGAAAGCAAAAACTTCCAACCCAGGTCTTTTGACTCCAAGTCCAAGGTTTGTTCCACTACCCTACACTGACTTCTGAAATCATTCAGGTGCTTCTCATTTTAAGCAATGGCAGCACAAAGTGAGGGATATCTGTGTTCAAATGGCCTGAAGGCAGATATTAATTCAGCATAAAGTAGATGTCCCTAATAATTAGATCAGAGTAAAAGTGAAATGGCCTTCCATAGGAGGTAATAATTTCCTTGCCACTGTAGCATTACAGGAAGAAGCTAGATCATCAGGGCATTGTAGGAAGGATTTCTTTTTCAGGTATGAGGCTAGACCATAATACTGCTACAGTCTTGTCCAAATCTCAGGCACTTGGTTATTATCACACATAGACAGATAATTATACATATATCATCTGTAGATATGTGTGTGACACATTTTGAAATGGACCTCAGACCCTATAATTGAATCCCAGCTATGGCAATAAAGTTTGTTACTAGAAAGAGATGGTTAAAAATGGGGGAAAGGGGTTTACAAAAATGAGCAATGGGTAAAATGATTACAGGGCTACAGTGAATGACGTATGAAAAGAGGAAATGTGAAGCCAAATATATCTAACATGACTAACATCATGTCTATTTTTAACAAATAGCAAAAGTTAACATAGGAGGGAGGGGACTAATCTACAATGAGATGAGAGAGCCAATTTATGAGTGGCATGAAACTTTAAGAAGAAAAAAAAAGTCTAGTTCAGAAAGATAGAATACTAAAAAGGCATGAAAAACTATTTATAAATACTTACAGGGTTAGTACTAGACTTGTAACCAGGAAAAACTTTGGGTCAAAATTTTCCTCTTATACCTACCAGTTGCAGGTCTGGCTCAGAGCAATTCATTCAACTTCTGGTAAAGTTAAAACCTGTAGTTCTAGTACCTCTGGTGTCAGAGCTGCTCATCTACACCTTTGGTGTCTGCCTGATTCATCCAACTCTCACCTGTGGCTCTACTCACCTCTGGCACAGTGGTCACACCATGGCAAAACTGTCTCAACAGATGGGCTAAACCAGGTTGAGAGTAACTGACAGGTCTCAAAATCATTGGTGAGTCTACACCAAGCATGTGAAGACTCCCCCCAGGGGAATGAAAGCATGAGAACAATTTGATCTGATAGCCATGAAGGTGAATGAGCCGGTGCGGGAGAGTGCTCAGAGCTTGGTCAGACACCAAAGTTGCCAAGGTCAAACACCGCATCCTGGTCCATTGCCAGTCATCTAGACTTTTGTCCTGCCACTGGACTTTGAGGTTGTTGTTATTGGTCCTTCATTCTAGAAGAGGACCAAGAGTGAGGCTGATATTTTGTGCAATTCTGCCTCACTTAAATATAATTCATAGGCAAGTGAAGATGTCACCCTGCAATATTATTGGTCCTCTTTTTTTAAATTTTTTTATTTAATATACTTAGTTTTCAGCATTGATTTTCACAAGAGTTTGAATTACAACTTTTCTCCCCATTTCTACCCTCCCCCCCACTCCAAGATGGCATATATTCTAGTTGCCCTGTTCCCCAGTTGGCCCTCCCTTCCATCACCCCACTCCCCTCCCATCCCCTTTTCCCTTCCTTTCTTGTAGGGCAAGATAAATTTCTATGCCCCATTGCCTGTGTATCTTATTTTCTAGTTGCACGCAAAAACTATTTTTTGTTTTGTTTTTGAACATCTGTTTTTAAAACTTTGAGTTCCAAATTCTCTTCCATCTTCCCTTCCCACCCACCCTCCCTAAGAAGTCAAGCAATTCAACATGGGCCACATGCATATCATTATGTATAACCCTTCCACAAAACTCATGTTGTGAAAGACTAACTATATTTTGCTTCTTCCTAACCAATCCCCTTTTATTGAATTTTCTCGCTTGATGCTGTCCTTTTTTGAAAGTGTT